>DWME01001521.1:0-24407 GCA_018244795.1 Parelbella ahira ahira
TCAAAGCACACATCAATTCAATACCCCGCATAGAAAGTCATTACTGTAGGGCGCGATCGAATCGGCAGTATATTGAGTCATTTTATAAGACTATAACTGCTAATACTATACTATGTAATGTTATGGACCAAGTTCATTAACTTAGCTTTAATATTTCATTTAAATAGTAGCAAAGGAGTAATGATCTTATCGTAACTCAGTGGCGAAACAAGGTTTTTTTTAACTGTGAGACTTTATTTAGATACGAGTCATTATAGATATCTAATTTCATTTAATTGATAAATTATATAGGAGTGTTTAGACAGCTTAATATTAGGTATTTTTAGTTATTGAACTGTATTCCACACACCTCTGATAACTAAGCTAATGCAGCTTTTCAGAGAAGATACTCAATTTTTATTGCGTTTATGTAGGACGTGTCTACAGGTTACAGTACAAAACACAGGTTTACGTCCTGCAACATAGAAATTAGTTTAGTTTCGTTTTAGGTATGCTAAAACAACACAAAATAGTAAGTATTACTATATTTAAGGAGTCTGATTTGATCGTGATAATAGCTTGTAAAAATTTTAATTATTAAACTATAGTTATTTTTTAGTTATTGTTTATTTAACCGCTTGTTCAAAAGGTTTCAGTGAACGTTAGCTCAAGGTGAGAATAATTATAAGTACCGATATTGTTGTAACTGAGAGCTCTTAACTTTTAGGGAGCTAGCTAAATACCTAGGTAGTGTATTTATTTTTACAATAATTCTTATGTTTGTTTTGTTAATTCTATGCAAAAGTTTTATACATCTTCATTTTTATAGCTTAAAAGGTTTGTTTTATTTTTAACTTAAATTCATTATTCTTACCTACTAATGTAGGTAATATTAATTTTAGACTTAATTGATGATCTCATGATACGACTTAACTATGTATTTGTTTTCCCTTAGCAAGTTTACTATGTAGTCAGCGAGTATGTGCCATTTTTATTCTTAAATTGACGTTTTGTAAGGTTCGCAACTGAAAATAAAACTCAAATTTTCTTAAATAAGGTGGTTTAATTTTTTTAATTTTAATGTTTTCGAAGTCAAAGTCTATATACAAAACTAACTTATTTGCATTTTTTCAAAATTCCATTCGAGGTACGGTTAAGATTGCTTTATTGAAAAATAGGCTATTCAATTACGCATCTTTTGATACCAAAAAAATTTACGTAATACATATAGTTTATATAAAATTCATAAAATTATCCAAATTATTTTTGCAAATGCCGCTCCTGAATAATTTGCTTATTTTGACTTGTGGGGTTTTTGTATTTAAGGAGCGATATGTGAGTCACGGGTGATTTATTTGGAATATTAAATAATGTTTTTTTTTAGATATTAAACAATAATGTTAATATTCCTAGTAATAGGTTAGTGTTTGAATTTGTGCCCGATGTATGGCAGTAAACTCACTACCTACCTATTCCATTGTGGGACGAAACTTAACTGGTGAAACGTAGTGGTGTATTATGCACCCCTGCATACCCTTTCGGGGCGATAGTGCTGATGTTACGTTTTTGATGTTAAATATTGATCCAATAACTGACGACTCATTTTATTTACGTAATTTTAACGGCGCAGTTCAAGTCACTTGATATTAACATCTAAATATATGGTTCATAAGTTATTGAAAGTTACGACGTAGCGTAGGACGCTCTCCAGCTTGGTGGAGTGACAGTGTACGCAAAGTGGCTGGCAGTGGTTGGATGCGAAAAGCAGCTCAGTGGCGTGCGAAAAGGAGCTCAGTGTTGTGCCATTGGAGAGACTTATGTCCAGCAGTGGACAGTAGTAGGCTGTTGATGATGAATGATGATCATAAAGTTTCTGGCAGCTTCAGTTATTAAGAGTATCAAGACAGTCTAGTTTAATCTGGTATTTTTATTACAATATGTTGTGTTCTAAAGAAACCGTAGTAGACCAAGTAATTAAAGTTTCAATTTAAAAGTTAGACAATGAGAAAACTTTAACTAAAGAGATATACAATGCGAAATGTTGCTCGATACAAGTGCTTCGGGAGATTGAGGCTCATCTGCTTTGACCAAGTACGTCAGTTATTGAGGGAGTCAGAAGTTAGTAACTGACGTCCGTATATGATAAGAATGATACGAGTATACGCAGCAAAAGCACGTCAAGCTGTGATATAGATATTTGTAATTCGGTGCTCTCTGCCCACCCCGTAAAGCACCTGGTGTGAATAGATTTTTTTAATATTTCAAATTCCATTCACACATTTCATATTTCGAAATTTTAAGTACAGACACGACAGAGCAAGACAAGATACTTTTGTATCGGAATAAAATGTGAAATGTATTTCAAAAGGACGTGATATTCGAGAAATGCTATATAATGTTTGACATTATTTTACTGCAGTTACAGATATCGTGAATACTGAAACCATGCAGCTGTGGTCGGGTATTCGCGGTACTGCGAATGCATTTGACCCAGCTTGTATTTACTTAAGTACCTCTTTAAATATCGTTAAAGTTGTGTGACTGTTCGGCCTTCCACATTGGTTATTAACTGAATAGGGCTGTTGGAATTCCACTTTAAGTATCGGTTTCGTTGTAATATTTGTCAATAGGACTACTAACACGAAGTATACAACTGTAGTTTTTAGTATTTGTTAGTACGTGTAGTGGGTAGGTATTAGCATTCATTTTCTATCTGATCACAAATGTGTGTTACATACTGACATGATCGCCTCTAGTCGCATGTAGACGCATCTAGTCATCTCCGCAGTGAACCGGCATCCTCACTATTCAGACTGAAGCACGAGTTCTTTTAATAATAATTACTTTATATTTAGGCATCACGCTGATTATACTCCGAAAGAACTGCTGATGGTTTTTACGGAGTATCACTACACGTGTTAAATTTGAATATTAATAATAATAATTCTCTAATTAAAAATATATAAAATAAAGACGCAGTATTATAATTCATCATCATCATCATTATCAGCCTACTTTCGTCCACTGCTGGACATAGGCCTCTCCAATGGCACGCTATTGAGCTCGATTATAATTCTTAGAGAGTATTTTAATTAAAAACTAGAAATAACCAAATTTTATTATACATATATCTAGAATCAGGTACACCTATGATAAAATGCAATAATAACATAATTTCAATATTTTGAAACCTTACTTACTGTGACTGAATGGGCCCCGGAACGTAAAGCTTGGTTTATATAGAGAGAGTACTCTGACATAAGCGTCATTTAATATCAGTGGTGAAACAATTTACTCAACAAACGATAGCTCATTCGCCTAGTTAGTAACGCAACCTAGATCGAAGTACAGTCGCTGTTCGAGACATAACTGTCAGTATATTATATATAAAAATACCAAATATAATATGAAATATTGCATGTAGCGTCGAATATAATGTCAGCAACAATAGCACGATGCCGACGTCTTATCAATGCAACATCAGAATGTCCCAGAGAGCCTTTTGATATATTGAGATGAAATATGATGAGCCGGTTACCTCGTACTGGGAATCGTTTGTAAAGAGAGAATTAATAAAGCATATAATTCCTTATTAATGGCATATATTTGAAAAGCAATTATGCTATATAAAATATGTAATCGTAAATAAGAACTTCATCATCATCATCACCAGCCTATCTCAGGCCACTGCTGGACATAGGCCTCCTCAATGAGCGCCATCAAATTAATTTAAATTTAAATAAATAATCATCAATAAATGTTAAATTAAACCGTTCAAAACAAACCGGCACAACGACTGTTCTGTAGATAAAAAATCATTGCCTTACTTATCTTTTTCGGTTGTTTAGTTTATATCTATCAACATAAAGCATATTCGAAGAAAAAAGCTTGAAAATAATGATAAATGTGCAAGAAGATAGAACCCGTTCTCTCTGCCTACTCCTTGGTGTGGAGATACGTATGCAAGTAAAGCACATTTATTCATAAGTATCGAATGCATTGCCATAACCGCAGAACCCAGGTGCGGAAGATCACATCGATTCGCCATTCAGAGGTCCCGGGGGACGCGCCGGCGTGAAGTATTGCACGGGCGACGTGTGTTTGACGTCGCGTTCTGTATTTATCGCTAGTATTAACATTTTATTATAATAACGCTATTATACAAGTAGTATGGACATTATCAAACATTATACATCACGCCAGGTAGGTTGTTGAGGTAGGTAGAGAGCACCGAATGCCAGATGTCTCTATCATTAGAGACCGAACGTGCTTCTTTTACGTTTATCACATAAGCTGATTTGTTATGTTATTAATTTCAAAACATATATATTTACAAGGATAAGGTGGACATACTGTATAATTGTTTAAAAAATATTTTATATACAAAATCTTTTTGATAAATTCATTTCTCCACTACTGGGCTAGATTACTTCCTAGAAGTTTAGTAGTTTTGGAACACACCGCAACACGCTGTTAGGCGTACATCTGTTACTAATTACTACCAATTTCGAATTAAAAATAAACATTATCGATAATGTCAAATAAAAGGTTAGTATCAAATGCAAATGTCAGTACTGGTATACTGCGAAGTATTCATATCTATTCACCATTTTTAGCTTTTTACTGTTGGACTCGGCGGCACGAAACAATATTACATCTAACATGAATTGCTATAAAAACGCAACATCAGGCCTATAATTCCCGAAGGGGTAGGTAGAGGAGTGTAGGAAACTCCCACGTTACACCGGTTGCGTTTACGTCCCATGGTATAGGCGGTGAGCCTATTGCCATACATCGGGCACAGATCCAGACTCCGAGTCACTACTAGAAATTCAAAATTGGAAAAATCCAGTAGTACTCGACCCGGGATTGGAACCCAGGACCTCCCAATCGGCAGTCGCGCTTGCAACCACTCAACCAACGAGGCAATCAATTATCGGAAAACTATCAGTCTTAGTTTTAAAATTTTCCTCTAATAATACAAAATAAGACCTCGCAAGAATAGAAATAAACGGTGTCAAATACAAGTGTCAGTACATGCAGTACTATTTAGTATACTGCGGAATACTATATCTATTCGCTATTCAGATGTCCCCGAGGGAAGTGTGAAATATTACAGGCATCACGCCTATTTCTGTTGCATTATGTTGTATTATTTGCATTTCAGTAACGTAAATGCGTCTGGAGCTACCAACGGGAACAATGTATGTACTTTCTGTTATGTTACATTGTGAGAAAATTATATCTTGTAAGTTTACTATGTAGTATATTAAAATGATTTTGCCTCGGAAGACCATGATTCATCTATCTTAATCAAGGCCTGATGCGGCGACAAAAGTCTGAAGAGAATGATGAAGATAGAAGAAACACGTTAAGTCTGGAAGTATAGAGATATTTGACACTAGCTGGTGCTCCCTACTCACCCTGTTAAGAACTTGACGTGATGTAATCATAGAAATGCTAAACATTACAGCTGTTGGATCTAGCTATGATGATAGTAATGTTACTTATAGTTTATAATTTGAAACTTGTAGCCTTGTAGGTAAATATTACGGTTATATACCTGAGATCCTGAACTATCGAAACTATCGAAAACTAAACTACCTGAAATATACTCGATATATCAAAACTTATGAGCTTTTAGTTTCTCTCCTGCACCTGTTATATCCATGATCTTTATATGTAATGAAGCTCTTTATATTTCAACACAGATATATAACGAAAATGAACTCAAAATTATCAAATGTTGCTTGTATATTACACAAAAAGCTTCACACCAAAGAAAAGCAAATCATATTTTACAAAAACAAAAAAATATATATACAAAGAATAAATCGGGTAATTTGTCTAGATCTCCCATTTTTGTGTACAAGGAAAATCTTTTACATCCGTGTAAGAATGGGGATAAACGTTCCTGCTGGAGTGATGGATGAGCGACGCACGGCAAGCAAACACGTTCGCTTTACGCAATTAGTCATAAGGAAAGGTAAATACGAATTAAGGCAACGTAAAAAGGTAGAAAGGGATCATCAGGAAGACGCTGTATAAATATTGCGGTTTTATCAAACGTCACGAGAAAAAGTGCCTGTTAAAATAACACTGTGCTTATTGTTATACCGCGTAAAACATTTTAGGGTAAACAAAAAACTGTACTGTACAGGCAGTTATGTCTCTAGCAGATTTTTTATCTTTCAGAAAACTCCTAAAGCTTTCTTAACATGTTAAACTAAGATAAAACATGGTACGAAATTTTGAATTATGTATAAAGTTAATTTTTTTAACCGACGCCTATAGGTATTTGCTACAATAGAGGGGTTACCTTTGGTAAGGAACTTTTTGATACCACTATTTAAGAACCCCGTATCATAGGATACCTTGAACACATCTGAAGGAAGCAAATAAGTTAGTCTATAATATAGATATGAGAATTATAGTAAGCAAACTATTAATAAAAGAAAATATTCAAATGGATGTGAGTATTTCTATAACAGCTGAGCGTTATTAATACTATAGCGATAAGATACTAATACTAATAGCGATAAGATTATACACGTTCGGTTTCCCTTTAGAATTATTTAGCGGAGAAATTAAACGGACAAGAGTGAAAAGATTAACTTTAATTAAAGAGGTCTTTCTTTTGAATAATTTTACAGACGATATAAGTGAAACAGCATGCAATAAAAGCAGAAAGAGTGTAAGTAAAGGACAACATTTATACCGTATAACTTGATGATATAAATATACTGTAATTAAAAATACTAAAACATTTAAGGATAGTAAGTAATATTTGATATTTTCTCTGCTCTTAGCCTGATGATGTTACAATAGTGAACGTTATAAACGTAATAAATTCAGTTATAGACATAAATAGAATACAAATACTATGAGACGAAATAAATAGAATACAAACACTGAAGGACATCATCTCTGAAATATTAAAAAAATTAAAATTCACAATCCTGTACATTGGTACTTTTCATTGTACGCAATTATATTGATGTAAAAAAGAAAACACTACGAAGATAGATGTGAGACGCGGTAATAATATACTTCCCACAATTAGCACGCTGGGATTCAGAGTGAATAACATTGAATGATGGAAGAATAGAGGCTGATTAATGATTCTCGTTCTTGTAACTAAGCTCTTAAGAAACATAGCTTTGTTATATTTCATAGTAAAAAAATATTAACTGTAGTGCAAAAAGCGTTTTATAAGAATAAGCCATCAACATATTTAAAAGAAAATGCTAACAAATATTAATAAAAATTAGTTTGAAAATTTTAAAATTATGGAACAATAAATGTCGTGTGTCAAATTACAGAATGACCTCTGCGCTATGTCAAATCAATTCTGGCACCTTCCTTGGCAGTTCAGCTTTTATAATTCTTAGTATTTTTTTACAACCTTATTTATATTTTTGAGAAATAATTAAAAAAAAATTGCAGAGAATTAAGAAACTTGCTATTGCAATCGCAATCATAATTATATGGAAAAATAATTTGCATTTCCCATTCAGATGTCTGACTGAGAATTCAAAACAGGCCCTTTGCAAGAAAGATATAGAAGATAAATATACATAACAAGTCATCATGTATATGAATAGATTTCGAATAAAGAGCTTATGTACTCAAGTATACAGGGGAGAAAAGCAAACACGTGTCTTACAATTAGAACACAGATACAGGGCGCAGAGCATTAAATGATGGAACATCATCTCCTGATTTATGATAGCAATCTTTGCCCGTTGAATCGGCCGCTTGTTTGAGGCTCTTATGATTTATAGTATTACCGCTGATGGAACTGTCTTCATCTTGAATGATTGTTATTTTGCTTTTGTTGATTCGGTTTGTATTCATCTGTGGCTCGATAAATCTTGGAATGCTTCGTCTAGATTGAATATCACAAAAGATATAAACGAAATTCAAAGATTAACTAAATACAGAGTAGCTATATGTGTGGAAGAAATTGCTAATTTTAACATTGCGAGTTTGAGAGTGATTTTTGTTAATTTTTTTGCACTTCAGCTATCACAGTCGTATCCGAATCTACTTAGTTAACAGGATAAAATTTATGCTATAGGCATGAAATTTGGTTTAGAATGATTCGATAAATTTATTTAAATACATAATATATAAACGATACTTAATAATCAAAATAGAAACATTAGTAAAATATTATATTACCTATTACTTTGGCCTTGTTAACATAACATAATCATACCTGTATTTTCACGAAAGCGTAGGCAGAAGAGAGGTTAAATCGACTTACTTATTCAGCACTAGGGCAGATATCAAGTAAATTGGGCATAAAATGTTGTTTCACAATATACATGTAATAAAATTTTTGTTGCCCCATTTTTTCGTACACCTTCTTCTATGTTTTCTTTACAAACCGAAATAATGTAATCGTTAAACATTAGAGATAGATAAATACAACATAGATCTGATAATTTAACGAAATTGCAATAATGCATAGGAACACGAATAAAATGCATACCCGATCGATATCGCTATCCGTTGGCGTGCGCATGGCGATGGCATTCGCTTAAAAACTAAATGGACTCGGGGTCCGATGGAGAAATATGCAATTTACGTGCAATAAGCCCTCCCACCGTTACATTAAATAACGGTATGGCTGCACAAAATGACTAATACCCTCCTGACACGGAACTTAATTAACTCGGTGTTTTTGATAAAACCATTTCCTGGAATTTAGACGCTAATAAAAATTCTGTCGCGTGTCTTTTATATGCATGACATTGACACTTGCATCCTCCGCATGTCACTGATCAATCTTACTTTTGTCATATAAACTTTGTTCATGTCGTTTGCCTGGCTATTTTTGGCTTACTAACACGATTTAAAATACTACATTTTAATTATTTATGCCTAAATATTTAGAGATTACGTCAATAATTATGCAAAGGGTCTTGCTTCAGTGAAAGAATCAACATGATTCAGATTCAAATATTCACTACTCTGGACAATAAGTCAATACAGTGATAAGTGATAAGAAAGTTAAAAATTGTCTCTGTTCTACCTTACACAGGTGTATTAAATACGATATTAAATACGTAATATCACGCATGTATTTGTCGAGGAGATAGGCAGAGGAGTGTAGTACACTCTCACATTTCACCAGTTACGTTGACATCCCATGAACAAAAAATAAAAAAAGCAAGAAAAAGGAAAAAGGAATTCTTTTGATATGATATTTTCATAGCGGAACTATAGTAAAACTTATCTGACTTGGGGACTATTATCGTCCCATTAATAAAGGAAACATCTTGATACCTTGACGTCCATTTCAAAATTACCGCCGCACCTTTTCTACCGCCGAGCATTAGGTAGCATTGATATAGTAAAGTTCAAAGGGCGTGGTAAACCTAGCAAGATAGGAGTTGTTTATGCTCAGAGCTAATAACTCAGGTGTATTTTAATTCAGTTGAACAGCTGAACTGCAATGATTATCTTTGACAATATTACTTAGCACCAGCTTAGTAGGAGTGGTACAAAAAATAAAAATGGCACTTTAGTCCCTGTATTCAATAATTTTAACTTAATTTATACAATCAATCCAATTCTCTTCCCTATACTATCTAAAGGTGTGGCAGACAGACATAATTAAGACTAGAGGAACATCAACATAGCGTTAATACTTAATAATTTTATCTCAGTTTATTCAATTGAACATTTACAAATTGCATTGAATAAGTATTATATTTAATATTTCAAATATAAGAAAAGACCATCTGATCCGAATATTACTTGAATAAAGCAAATCTTTTACCCCTCTGGGACCCAGGTGACTCTCAGCCACGTAGCTGAGGTCTTCTCAGAAATATCGTATTATTCTTAAAGTGTCACTATTTTCTCTCAAAGCAAACTAGAGAGGAGTTATTACTTAAGTCGAGTCTTGATTCTGACGGCGTTAGGATTGGCCCTATTCATGAGCTGATAGAGAGATCACTACAAATAAATAATAAAAATTGTTTTTTATAACATTTTTAACTTAAGCTGTGTGAAACATGTTTTTAAAACTCTAAAAGTCGGTCGCAAATTAATCTGCATGTCTGCTCCAAAACAGCAGTGATTGTACGTTAATTATGGTATTATACATATATTTTATCACTTGACGTCATAGTTTTGTTCGATTTTTTCTAACGAAAATAAAATATCATAAAGATTCCCATTGAAACAGGAAAATGTAATAGTTCAAAAATATTCTCCAACAAATAGATAAATCACTCAAAACCGGCAATAATAGATTATATTTATGTATTCAATAAGCTGAAGCGGACTACCTACGAATCGCTTAAGTTTATGACTTGCAACCGAACTTTTTAGCGACATATTCTGGTACACAGAGAGTATGATAAAAATTACATTTAACGCATAACGGTGTTATACTGAAATACGAAATAAAATACTCTACTCTCAGTTACCAAACTCTACAATAGCTTTCTCTACGTAAGAAAAATCTTTGTTAAAATGATATGATTATACTATAAGTGGAACTACTTAAACACATTGTTTTGGCTATTTTAGAATCACACAATAGAGATTTATTTTAACGAGTGATATTATTATCATATTCCCGTAGTAGCTTGAATTTGTGTTTTCTTAGAAAATATACTGTTAGAAACCTTGATAGGAACCTAATAATTATTGAATTTAGAACAGTTAACTAATCTACACTTCAATGATTACTTATTACACCGCTCAAAGACAATTACAACCACACCGATAGTATGCGACAACATGACCACCACGTCCAAACGCCGCATCGATACTCCTTTGTTTTGCATCTATCGCGCCGCAAGCGCTTGATCCCTCACGGGATGTGACGTCACCGCGTCGCGCAGCTGGGACGCGCCGCCGCCGGCTTCATTATTCCTAACAATAATATATATTTTTTTGAAATAATAATAATAATTATTATTATTAAAATCTTCTCTGTTTAGCCGGTCTACTTGAGAGGACACCTAAACGAGGAACTACAAATGTCATTTTTCATGTATTCTAAGTGCCCACAATAATAAGAGAAAGGAATATATTATACAAGATCGATTGTACAAGTAGTAGGTACGACCGATGTGGGGTCGGCCGGTAGGTATAAAGTTCGGGTGGTGATGGTGTGATCATTATCTGATGTAGCTGTCCCAACTACAAGGACCCCAGCCGTCAAACCATCGCGGTGGTCGAGCGTAATAAATCTCTAACATCATTTGCATATCTCGTTGAGCGCGTGAGGTGATTTCGACATGGGCGGTATCACCGATATAAATCAGACCACACGTTTACTGAGCACAGCCTAAAATAATTTTCGGTCACAGATAACGAAACAGTCATAAATAAGGAAAGAAATAAAAGACATGTCATCGAAATTGTTTATAAAATAACTACGTTTTAGGAGATTTTCAAATAAGATCTGCTATTCTTAATTTGTGCTTAGGATTTTCGTTTGTAGGTGACTGTAATATTGACGTCAAATATTTCTTATGTGTAAAAAAATACAGAAAAATACTTTAAAAATAGTAAGATCTCATGGATATATGTACATCGTTCCTCCCCTCTCCGACACCTCATCATCAGTTGTATCTCACCTCCATCAATAAAGGTATGAAGAACCGAAAATCAAATCGATGAATTTAGACAGGGTGAATAGTATCTAGGGGCACAGAAAATATCTTGTATATAAATAAAATGCGTGATGCGTCCAAGTATAAAAGGTACATATTTAATCCAAAACTCAATCCTTTATAAAGTCGTATCGCGAATCTCTCAAAAGCAAGAAACACACGACGTCGTCTCACGACGCCGCCACAGCCTTCAACAATGTTATCTCGACGAAACACGTCGTCCAGCAGCGCGGCTAAATCACAAATTGAGTTATAAAGCATAACAAAAAAACGGGATAATTTCACGAAGAGTCTCGTCTCGTTGGCCTTTTGGTAAAGAATTGATGTTTTAAATGCAAATAGATATTCATTTGCATACGTACGACCTTACATAAAAACTACCATCCGAGTGTTGTACAACTTTATATCTTATTCTATAAGAAATAATGTTCAATATTGCTCGGTAGCGTGTTTGTTCAGTTGTGTCACTGACCTATCCTTTGTGTACATCGCGAACTTGGACGGTATTCTTTTAAGGTTCCGTGAATACAATTCACATCGGGTTCGACACATTGATAGCGGTAATATTTTTTGAAAATAGAATATCCGGGGCTCGAGCTATCGTTTAAAAATATTGCCAGTTAAATTAATTATTGAAAAATGAGTATTCTAAATTATTGTAGGTTGATATGCAAGTGCACTTGACGTGTTTATGTTTATATATTTGATTTAACTTTGATTCTTTAAATTCACTATTTATTATACACATATGTACATACTTTAAAGATTTTATGTAATGCCTAACGAATAAATACATTTTTCATGCTTTATGCGATTATCTATGGACGTAATCCTTCTGATTGTGAGCGAGTCGTATCCATCAATAGCATTTTAAAAGGGTTGCAAATGATGATGATTGTTTCTCTTTAAATATAAGATACCATGAATGTGGACTTATTATTGCACATTAACAGTTAGGTCATTATAATTTTTATCAAAACATTGTGAGTCCCTGACAGACTATTTCAAGTCTATTTATCAAACTCGTGATTTCTACTAAACTGTTAAGGTTATCTGTATCGTAATAAATTTCTTATATATTAATACGCGAAGAAAAATCGGTGCATTCCTTTTCAAAAGTATTTTATAAAAGTAGAAGATTTGATATTGCCAGATTGTGTAGATGGGTGCAAAAAACTAATAATTATAATGTATGTTACAAATAAATTAAATAAAACACCAATTTTTTATATTCGTATTGTCTATATCAATCACAGAATAATCTGTGCTCAAACAGTAGCACAGACTACATAATTAAAAGGCTATATAGTTTTGACAGAGGAAACTGAATATTGTGCGAAAGTAAACATTTAAAGAATAACGGTTAAATTTCGACCACTAGTAATAAATAATAATAGCAAAAATAAGGAAAAGCCAAAACAAAATTGCTAATGTACATACATCATTTGTGTACTCATTTCAATATTTTAAACACGTGACGTTTTAATTTTATTTTATTTTCAAATTCCATATTCAAATATGCTTAATTCTATCGGAAAATTATAGCGCAGATTAAAAATCATAATCCGTGTTAAGACGTAGAAATTAATTTTATATACATACATATGTACATGTATGTGTGTATACGAGTGTTAACACAGTAACACGGACCACGGTCCGTTGATGAAATAAGCCGAGTGGAGTATATCATGTAGTTCCTTGTAGGTTATTATCTTTAATCTCGTTATGTTAGAGTTAATGGCCATGATACGGCCACGCGTTCTGCTCGCTGCTGGCTCTATACAAGAACGGTACACTTGTGTGGAATACGGTAGCCGGTGACTATGTAAATGAGGATTATATGACGCACGGTGATGTACCACGATTATATTTTAAATATTAATAATTAGATGTAAATATGTAATATGTATAGGCGTACGGTTCTCCGTGGAAGTTATTTATATGTATAGTGCGGTATGGTTAGACAAGCGATAGTAGAATATTCTGTCGGTATTTTTTTTCGGTATATAGTTTTTGATTTGTGTACGGTAAATTAATGGAATTTACAAGTTAGTAACCCCGATTGTTTTAGGATTGTCAATTGGCTTACATGATACGTAATCTGTGAGAGTGGGACCACTAGACTCCTCTGTCTGCTCTTTGCGCAGAATACAAGAGTGGTGTTATGTATTTTAAATATAATTATATGTTATAGAGGCGTGGTTAATAATATGTAGGTAAATTCGCAGTGCAACTGCAGATCGTTGACTCCGCACGATGTCTACTGGGAGCTAAATCCGCGCACACGCTTGCTTTTGTTGTAATCCTGCTTGACATTTCTGCGGGCCCTGCTTTCAGGGTTGCCATGTTTAAAACCGTTGGATTTAGGTTCAAAGAATATTTATTTCCCTTATGATTTACATTCGTCACCTAAAATGAGAAGCTTAAAAGTAAAATAATTAAGTTTATATCTAATATTTGTTTGTTATTTTTTATTGTGAAAGAATTAAACGAAAATTTAAATTTTGCGTCTGTAAAATGTACCTATTCTGCACAAAAAAAAGCATTTTATTGTATTTTATGGAGAATAAAAATAACAATGTGAACAATAAGTTAATAACGTCAAGGAATTCCTAGGAACTAATCTTTCTAGAAATGTATCTTTATATCTATATTTTGTAATTTAACTTTTCAATGTTATTTAATTCGACTTTTTTACAATACCCTTATTGAATTCTCCTTCGTAAGTAAAAATAAAATGATATCAATTATTGTGAAATTTTAATTCACCAATTTTATTTTGAATAAATTTGCAATAATCAAGAAATATTTTAACATTACAATAATAACATTAAAAACTACACCAATGCACAAAACGAAATGAACATTCATAGAAGATATTTTTCAATATGGCAACCCTGCCGCCAGTTATTTCTGAACGCGCCTAGTTTTGTTTGACGTCGGCTCGAGACAAGCACTCGGCATCAAAATGAAATATGAACAGTTGTCATTGTAATGAGTGACCTGTCGCGATCACTGTACCGTTTTAATACAGAATTAAACATCTATTTCAGTGGGCTCTGTAATGTATACTTATGGGTGGCCGGACTCGAGGGTTCTAGTGATTCGTTCTTCCATCTTGTCGGGTTCAATCATTATCATTTTCGACCCATATATCGTTTCAATGTTGGACAAGGATCTGGTTTTAGAATTAGTTGATATAGTTACTATTAAATCCACCATCAGATTAAATATTACACTGCTGTTGATGTCAGTTTTGTATACTATGTCTAGATTAGTTTTTGCGGTACTGTTGAGTACAAAAGACATCACTTTCAATGAAGGATATCGCCTTGATAACGAAAATAAAGAGTAGATTATTATAGTATTTTATTGCTTAGCAACAGGCATTTGGCCAGTGTGGCACATTATGGCACGAAACGACACGTGTTCAATGTTAGACTAAGTGCTGTAACTATGATAGCTAATATTTTAGTGTAATTCTGGAACATCCACGTTATTTTCACTTCTAAAAAAACTTACAAATTAATCATTGTTTTCTTTACCGCGTCAATATAAATAATAAGTGTCCCCCGGGTCGCTGTCCATTGCTGGCGATGTTCCAGACTTATAACTATTTCATATCCATACACTACAACTGGCACATAACATCTCATACTCTATGACTAATAAAATAAGGTCTATTTTAGCATGAATATCAATGATCGATTTGTCCCAGGTGTTAGGAATTAGCTTTAGGAATTGGAAACGTGCGCAAATGGAATCGATTGTTGGAATAATTAATTTTATATTCCACTGTCAGTTAATTATAATGTCATTTCAAAGAAAATACATCTGGTTATGAGCTGTTGTTGGATACAGTACTGTTCGAACATTAGTATGTACGCTCCTTGTAAGGTTCGGTAAGGATTGTTTTAGTTCATAAAACATTCATTTGTTTCTTTCCCTGCTACAGTATTTTCTATATCTGGTTGATGTCGGATACTTCAAATGCAGGAAATTTTAAAAAATATTAGCAAAACAGTCATATCTTTAACGGATTCCAAAATTAGACAGTCAAGAATAAAGAACCTGTTTCATACACGATTTCATCAACGCAGACATACATACAGCAATGATGGCGGACTTTGACGAGAGATTTTACTTGATACAAGTTAACGTTACTTATGTTAAATCCAGGGTATGATCAAAAAGCATCAGCTAAGCCTTAACGTATTTAGCTCATTCAAAACTAGACACCCAAGAACCTGTTTTAGACAGGATTTCATTAACGCAGACAGTAAAATGATGTCTTGTCACAAATTGATCGTGGTCACGTAGCCGGCTGGATGCAGATAGACGATCAGAGTCGGTAACAACATAGACTTGCAATTTTATTTAAGTTATACCACAAACGTGCATCGCTCGTAACCTATTAAGGTAGGCACACGGGTAATTTAATATTATTATATACGTGCTTGTGTTTCTAGTTGTAATCATCAAAATATGAACAAGTTACGCGTGCGCGAAGAGAGCTCTATTGTTGTCTCGCTCTTAATAAACGTTTGAAAGCGGTAGAACATTCTAGAATTCGCTGTTCCTTTTTACACGCTTTTTAAAATTTAAAACGTTTCAATGGAGTAATAACAGGCATTACTGGTCGCTGCCGTCTTTACGTCTATAGACATCTGCAGCCGACCGTAAGATTATTAGTGTCAATTATGTTTTCCTGTTAATAAAATTGTTAGTTGATCGAGACTGCTTCATTGGTCGAGCGGTTGCAAGCGCGACTGCCGATCGGGAGGTCCTGGGTTCAAATGCAGGTTCGGATGCTATCAGAATCTATCTAATTTAGAATTTCTAGTAGTGATTCGGAGTCTGGAATTGTGCCCAGTGTATAAGTGCAATAGGCTCACTGAACTTAACTGGTGAAACGTGGGAGTGTACTAGACTCCTCTACCTACCCCTTCGGGGAATACAGGTATGATTTACGTTTTTCATTAGTTGATCAATATTCATTAGTCGTATTTATGACTGCAGAAGTTAGTGACATTAGTCCAGTAAATTTTTGTTAATAAGTGTGCGATTATTGATGAAAAATAGCACATACACGTATTGCTTAAATAAAAATTGCGTTGTAGTAAAAGTAAGTAGCGATGACGTCACTAAATTGGATTTTGTCTACATGGATAACAATGTTGAAGGCCTCCGTTTACAAGTTCTAGAATCTGTTTGATTATATCTGCAGATCTTTATGAACTAAAGCGAACCCCTTAATGCATCTCTAAACTAGAGTTTTATGGACAGTAATAAAGATTGGCTTAGCAGTGTATGTGAATTGAAAACTGTGAATTATGAATGAGTGTTTCTCTTTCAGGCCTGTTCGTCTGTATAGGTCTATCTCTATCGTAAAATGAGCTCATTCGAAAACTCTATATTCAAATTGAAATTGAATGTTATATTTTGTTTCTCTCAGTTGTATTGATGAATAATCATCAATGACGTTATTGTCGTAATTGTAAAATACAAAAAGTATTAAAGCGTCTGAAAAGAGACTATAAGTCTGTCAATTTCAAATGTATGTATATTAATGGCATAATGTACGTAAAACTCCTGTATGATGTCACATGACATCATTGTTAATATAAAATAATTTTCCAAACGGTTTCCATTGATTGCAACAGTTGAACGAGTAATTCAATATGAGCATTGCTTAGTTTCAACGTTTGATGAAAAATAAATTTGTTAGCGCAGCTGACGAACATGAGTTTATTTTTCCTGATTAATATACTTCAAAAACTATGCAATTTGAAAACAGTTGAATAGTTGCAGATAAAATTTTCTGAATTCTTTTTTCACAACACCAATTATTTCTGAACTAAACGTTATGCGTCCTGTCAATAAAATGGCGGGAATTGTGTATGTTTTTTATTTGTCTTGGCACACGTAACTGTGACTCACTTTCCACCTGAATTAGCTCGAATTTTAATGCGTGCGTTCCTATTTTACGATTTCTTAATGACCGTGACTAATTATTTTGCGACGATTGATGGAGGCAAGATCAGTAATAATAAGAGTATGTGTTCTAAATAATTGTTCAAAATATTGTTCTCTATGAAACTGATGACGCTCATAACACTATCATAATGACAAAATAATAAAAAAACTAGCAACATATTGTACATTTCATCGAGATTTAAAGGGCAAATCAACTTGAGATTCATTCAAATTTATTTTTAAAACAGGTATATTTAAGCACAATAAAACTACGACCAAATAAAATAGCGTAAAACGAAACATCTGATAAGTGAACGATCCGGTCGGCTTAAAACCTAAATGTGAACTATAAATAAATGGAATTATACGGCTATTCAGCTTTTGACAATAGAATTTTACAGATAAGTTGACACGTGTATGCGACTGATACTGGCTTAGATACAATAATAATGAGCTATTGCTACTCTAGGTACAGCGATTGCGTAACCTTGGCAACGAGTAATTGCGGTGTAGGCAGCGGGCACCGCATCAGTCAATATTGCGCGGGAAAACAATATCATAATTGTCTATACCTACTTCATGACAAAGTACCTACCTATGTAATCATTTTATTTGTGGAGCGGCGGAACAGTCTGCTACAAGTACCTATTTATTTATCTAAAGGATTGTTCTAACCGTGTAGATACGTAATTTTTGAAGCCGATAAAATATTAAATATCCATGACAAATCATAGTATCAATGAAGTACATTGAAAATCGATGTGTGCAAATTAAAATTACTTTTATTTAAAGTTAATTTTAATTAAAGTTACTTTTAATTAGAAATCTTCTGTATAATTGTGCTAAATATGATTAAATATGTTTTGTTATAAATCGTCTTCTGGTATTTATTTTAACTATTCATATTGAAAATAGTGAGCGGTAGGTAAACAAGCGAAAGAATAAACAAATAAATTCACACCATTGAGGTTGATACACAATTAGTAAAATTTCACTATTTTGATAACATACATATTTTTAGCGTATTATTTTTAAGTCTTTATACATTTTCAAATACGTAAAAGAAATGAAATCAATAATCAAATTGTTCATTTAATGTTAACTTCTGCAGGAATATTTAAGGACATGTTTTGCCACGTTGGCCAATGCGGATTGGCAGCTTTCACATTCCTTGGAGAATTAATTAATAAGGAATATTAATATGAAGATAACGATAAAATCAGAAGTAAGCCCAAAAGTGCCTCATAATTTTAATGATTATAAGAGTGAGAAACATGTCACAGCCAATGATTGTTAACACTATTATAAAATCAATAATGGTAAGAAACAACGCACTCGGTTATAAGATCAAATGGCGACGGGTTACAAGTTACAACTTTACCTACACTGACAACCTTTCATAGCAATATTTATTAAATAATAATAAAACAGTGATTACTTATGTTAAATAGGCAGACCGCGTTCCATTTCTCACTGCAACAGCCATTGTACATTGACATCTGTCAACATGACAGCTGACAGCCCGTGAGTCATTTACAATGGCGGCGTTGCATGTTGTGATAAGTCACATTTCATAATAAATGAGCGTTATGTAATCATACACACGTGTTATTTCGACATTGATACTGAATGAACTAGACCTGCCGGCACGCGGGCCGTCTAGACGCTAAACTCGAGGAAAAATAATACCTATTAGCGTGAAATACACATATTTACGTTGGAACTGCTTGCATGCAAATATTACTATGTACGTTTTTGAATCATACGTTATACCATTTAGAAACTAAACTTTTTTTTTCAAGTAAAACGAGGAAGCAACGGATGTTTGTACTGTAGGTACATTTATATCACATCTTTTGTTTCTAAACATTGTTTGTTTTTCGAAAATAGTTAAATATAACAAGTAAGACTAAAAACGTCATGTTTTATGTGGGTGTTCATTTTTTATTCACGCCACCATAGTGCCAAAGAAACTGCCAATATTCTGTCATAAACATATGTTTGACAGTGATGTTAACATAAGATATTCTGTTATCCATCAGTCTTCGTACATATTTTATCTGTATAAATAAATAGAAAAAATAAATGTCCGTTCTCATTATATTCGTTGCATAAATTACTTTCCAAACTAAGGAATGTGAATGTTATGATTTCTATAATTGCTTACAATTTCGTCATTCATTTGCAGGAAACTGCGTATCAAATTATCAATGTGTCAGCCATCTTGCAAAAAGAGAATACTTACTTATTAATATCAAATATAGTTACAATGATTCTATATTATCCTAATAATGTTATTAGCGGCAGCCATTTCACTATCTATATACCTGTATATAAATGTAGCTATGTTTTCACTACTCCTTCATCACGACACTTACCGTAGAGTTCTCCAATTGGAACGGTGCCAGTCCTCCACGGTTCCTTTCGGAAGCTGGTTCCTACATTGGAGATGTATATTATATTACTATGACCTATACTTCTATTTCTATTATTCCAACATCGAGTTATTTAAAAAAAACTATAGAATTTTTGATGTTGGCAACTCTTTTTGTATTACAATTGTGCATGTGACATTAGTTGGAACAATACATTCGCATTGAACGCAAATCTTACACATAACTGGTCTGTACATCTTTATTGATAAACAATAAATAATTTAAATTTGATTTATATTAAACGTACTTAGTTTTTACGTGACGTGTGTACATTTGTTTGGCTTAATAAAAAAAAACAATTATATGTACAGCCGTATCGCATTCCCATTTATGTATATATTATAGTAATATGTTTGTATGCGTTGTGTACGTACAGTAACTAGAAATGACCACAACTGCGGCCACACACAGCCACACTGGCCATAGATAATTCGCGGAATGGTGTCTGGAATATGTCAAAGAGTCAATCAACTAGCTGCGGTATTGGGCTAATTAAACTGTCGGCTTTCGCCAGCGGTACTGCGTTGGCTAATGGGGAAATACTCTCATGCGCAGTGAATTCGCGCCGTCGGAATGGAATCTGGAAACGTTGCCAACACCGCCAAGTTGACAATAAACCTCTTTGATTATAGAAAAATTTACATTCCGGCGTGCAAATAGAACATCATTTCTATCTTACTTGCTCATAGTTTGCGACTCGATTACGTCATTTGAGTGTTTTGTAAAATCAATTCTTATTATTGTAAAATGTTTAGTTGCAGTAACATAATATATGATATCGATTGCCCGGAAGCAACTCCCTCGGCATCGTTGGTATTTCCACAACAAAAAGTAATCGTATCCAGAAATTTTAAAAGTACAAATACTGAGTACGAAGAAAAAATAACCTTAAAAATTTTTGTCATTCACTGAAATGGGTGTGCAATAAAACAGTGATATTCTCGCAGAGATTGGTCTTCATACTCCTAAATGACTATTATTTCTCAATGTATTTACATGCGAAAGGAAGAAAGAAGAGAGTAATGAACGTAGGGAAAACTCGTTAGGTCTGTACGTATAGGAGATATTTGGCACTAGGCACTCTTTACCGACCCCGTGAGGGACTCGGCGTAAAGATATGTATGTATGTAATATCATCATAATCAGTCCGTTTCCGTCCACTGGTGGACATAGGTCTCTCCAACAGCCCGCCATTAAGTTCAATCTTGAGCTCTTCGCATCCAATCGCTGTCAGCCACTGTTCCTATATGACGATGGAGTGGCGACTAGCTAGTATCTTATATACATGTTTACTTGCGCTGCTAATATATGCTATAATATGTTATGCCAAATATACATAATATGTTAATATGTACTTGATCAACTTTCCAAGAATCGAAGACAGGTCAGGCTGAAGGCACGCGAGCGAAGTTCTGTCCTCGGCGCCAAATATTTAGCATGCCACAACAAACGTTCCTCGTGTTCCGCCGCGCGCCGTGTTATTGCTACTAAACTAAATATGTAGTTTTGTTTATCGTTTATGTATTGCTATGTATCGGCATAGCTTCGGAATCTCTTAAGCCCGGTACACGCGAGGAGACATTTTGGCAAGGAAACACTAACTGTGGAAAAACATTGCCCTTGCAACCCTCTCGAGTTGTCCGCTTCGATGTTCGGGTGGGTGCAAACGAGACTGCTGACCGAGAGGTTCTGGATTCGGTCCCCGTGTGGAATAAAGTGTATTACACTCCTGTTTAGCTGTTCAGGGAGATTGCGTGATGTTATGTTAAATATGACTTCTATTTTTAAACATTCATTCGTTCCAAGGGAATTTACAATCATTTTTATAATATGACAATCACATATTTTATTAAATGAGAATTTGTTTGTTACGCTCTTCGCTTGAAAAACTTTTTCAGTCCAAGAAAACAATGACCAATAGTCGCAAGAGAAACGATACTCCGGCAATGCGTACAGCAATATAGAAATCGTTTATGCGAGGAAAATAGCGAAGGCACTTCGAGGGAAATTTGATAAATGGTACATTTGAGGAAAAATAAAATCATAATTATCCTATGAATATGATAATAGTTACACATCATAGTCTGTAAGTCATGTAATATTGTAATAGTCACAGAATAATTATGATTTCAAACTTTCTGAACCGTCTCCTAAAATATATTGTTTTCGAGATATTACATTGTAGCGGCACATGAGCGACGTGTAGACTGCACAGCACAGTGTACAATTCAGCGGCAAATGTGAATATTATGTTAAACAGTATCCCTGGCTACGAAGAATCGTTGGGTGTTTAGAAGGAAGCCCTTGGCAATGACGATAATGAGGATGGACGAGTTCCGATGACTACATCTGGCATCGAGTACTGGCATCGCTCAGCAACATGCGACCTGAGCTACTTCGTAGTTGTCGAATTAGACGAACACACTCAAATTTGGCACAAAACCATATATTTTTTATTATCTTTCACACGTTGCCCGTGAATGACTTCTCAGAGAATGTATGAAACGAAACAATAACTCTCAATTCTCCGATACGATTGAGGTTAGATACTTCTATAATAGAAACGATTGTTTTTAATCAAGTTAATAATTATTTTCCTCTGCGATTCAAAGTCAAAGTTCGCTCAAAATAATTTCAGCCGTTTTGGGGATCAATCCGGACAGACATTCAGACTAACAGTAAAACTTTAAACGTCATGTTTGGATTCTAAAACGTTAGACCTTATGAAAAGATGGATGATATAGTTTTCTATAAGTTTATAGATAAAAGTTATAATCGCAGTGGGGAGTACGTTAAACATTTTTGGAATTGTTAAGAATTACAATTCAAAAACCATCCTTTCATATCTGTCTGCTTCATTCATATATTTATTGTATTTGATCAATATTAGATCAATATTCTTGAATGGCTCAGTAGTAAATTACGGGCGACTGTTTCGTTTCTTTTATCTCTTTCGTTCAAATGGAACATTCAGCTTCATCACCTTTTTAGGATTGGGGATCCTCAGATCCATGTGTCATCAGATGTGCCAACTATAAGTCATACAGTCCCACATGTCGCACATGAATAATAAATATTTGTCAGTGGGATAAAACAACAGCACTTTCCTCGAATCACAAAGTTACTTTCACCGAAATACAACATGAACAAGCTCCGAACCATTTGAACAATCACGATAAATACGCGTGCAACAGCAGCTATGAGGTTCCCAGTAAATTACCACTCGCCGCGTAGATACATAGGACG
This sequence comes from Parelbella ahira ahira, assembly GCA_018244795.1. Taxonomy (NCBI): domain Eukaryota; kingdom Metazoa; phylum Arthropoda; class Insecta; order Lepidoptera; family Hesperiidae; genus Parelbella; species Parelbella ahira. The sequence goes on from DWME01001521.1 coordinate 23,279, forward strand.
ATCTTTATAATAAGTGTACGTTTGGCAGCCAAATGGTTTAATACGAAAGAAGTTATTTAAACAACGGAGGAGAAATATCTGTTATTCGTATGTTTTGTGATTTACATTCAGTTTTTGAGTTTATAGTGTCGTCGTGTTGTGAAACATGTAGATAAAAAGTTAATTCATTTCGCGTGGAATTTCAATCTCTTTTTAATCTGGCCAAACAATATGATAGCGTCAATGCGCAGATTTCTTGTATTTGATTTAATTTTCAGTTATTAACACTTTAATAATAATTAATAATACATTAATTACTTGTCGCACATGATAAGACAACTGGCGGTTCACTTGAACATCTTCTAGTCTACTTCCATATTAAAATATTTTTTTAATTACGAGTAAAAAAATATCTTCCTAGAATTTCATTTATCTTGGCTCAAGTAATTTAACACAAAAAGATACTCGTAATCATTTCTCGTCCGTAGTTACGCCAAAATATTGTGGCAAATTAATTGTTTTGTTTCCGCGCTTTTACGAGAACGTTAGATTATTCGAGTTTTCTGTCCCTCTCAAGCAATTATTCGAGCGCATTAACCTATCTCTTTCTACGTTCGAATTCTAATTTCATATTTCGAATAGCTGCCTGAATCTTATCTACGACTTTTCGTTACCGATGTGTTTAAAAGTGTCCTATCTCTCTCGTTTTTAATCTAAGTTTCTCTGCAAAAACCGCGCATAGCATAAAAGTTTATTTAGTCGATTCAAAAAATACTTCATCGGGCTCGTCCGCTTTATATTTTTTGTTTTACATTTTTATTCTCACAAGCGTGTGTTTCCACAAACGAAGTAAAGACGAGATGTGAACTGCGCTTAAGTAGATACGCGTATTTTAAACAATCTCCATTTCTAAGAAAATTTGCTTAATTAATCATCACAAATTATGGTTCCAGTTATCAAATATTCATCTTACTTTTCATATGTCGTTTTTTCTTCATGATCTCAAACTGAATATCGGCAAAAAAAACTATCTATGAATACGAAGTTTCGTATATTTCGTCACAGTATTTTAACGAAATGCCTATTATTCTAATCTGTTCCCACATCGGCCTATCGCCGGACCTCGCCGTTCATCTCCGCGCCTCTCCGC
>DWME01001522.1:0-24403 GCA_018244795.1 Parelbella ahira ahira
GCGTGCAATAAAATTCGTGTTTAGTAAAGTTAATTTATTGGCACAGCGTGCGACCGTCTCGCGGGACAATAGTTTTTGCACTGTCTTAATTACATAACTAACGTACGTATCCGTACACTCAACGTTTTTTGCTTTATGCGTATGACTATCTGTTGCTCTATGGATTACATATTTTAATACTAGTGCTTTCTACTTGCTTTCGTACTTAATATACATTATCACACTACTAAATAAAAAATTACATTTCGTATAAAAAAAAGTGGCAATAGTAGTATGAAGGTAACAGAATGAGCATCGCAAGCAGGTATCGCCCGCGAAGCTCGCGCTGCGGCGGCACCTGTCGCAGGAGCGGCTGGCGGCGCCCGGCGTGCGCACCATCGGCGACCTGGTCAATGGGGAGATCGAGCGCACGCTAGAGATCTCCAACCAGAGCATCATCAACGCCGCCGTCAACATGAGCGCGCGCTACCACGAGCCCGCCGCGCCGCACGCGCCGCATCCGCCGCACCAGCCGCTCGAGGGTCAGCTATTTATTATCTTTGTTATCATTTAAAATTATAATTGAACAGTTAGAATTATGAAACTAAAAAATATATCCATAAAACAAGTGTTCCTTCTACTAAGCTAGCGTACTTGCAGGTCTAGCTGCATGCCTACAGGCGCGCGTGCTGGCGTCGGAGTACTGGCGCGGCCGTAACGGCACGCCCGACGGCGACGAGCCGCGCCGCCGCACGCCGCCGCCCGACCCGCACTCCAATTCTTCCACCCCGCTCGTCGACGAAATCCCCGACGGAACGCGACCCCCCGGTAATCACGTTTATTATTTATTTTTTCATCTTAGTTTAGTTTTTAATTTTTTAAGTATTCTAAGTAAAGTACTGTCTACCGGACATTTTTACTTTTATATGGCATATGATTTGTACTGTCGATGGCCAAACGATCGCATGTGGATCCATGATTTAACCGGAATGAGGATCTCGTATTATCAATACAGTATCGCGTCGGTAACAAAATTGTACTGCAATAATTTCAGAGGGCGAAGCCGGCGAGGAGGTGGACGAGAGCAAGTGGCAGGACCGCATCGCGTTCCGCTTCGACCAGATAATATCGTTCGCGTCGACGGCGATCGAGGACAAGCGGCGGCGCTCGGACGAGGCGTGCAACACGTCGCCCGACTCGGGCATCGGGCACGGCGAGACGCGGCCCACGCCGCCCGCGGCGCCGCGTGCGCCGCGCACGCCGCAGCCCGCGCCGGCCGCCGCGCGCTCGCCGTCGCCGCTGGCCGCGCACTTCAAGAAGCGCTTTTTCCGCCGCGAGCGCTGGGGCGCCTGGGGCGCCGCGCCGCCGCCCGTCGAGTGGGAGCGGCCGGCCATGTAGCGTTGTGCCGAGTGCCGCTTCGCGCACGGCCCGCCTCCGGACCTGTAAATAGTCGACGCCTCCGCCCGCCCGTCGCTCCTCGGTTTTATTTGTTATTTTTATTTCGAATATATAATGTAATTATGTATATTGATGAGTTTATTTTACGTTTAAGATTTGTAATTATTTAACGTTAGGCCGTATGTCGCCGTTCATTCGGGACGTTCCGGAGCCGATCGCGCCGCGACGGATTGTATTCATGTGTTCATTTAGGTCTTAGAGTCCGGACTACATGATTCGGTAGCCGTGCAGCGGTCCGTTCTTACACAGGTCGTTCGATGAATGTTTGTTGTTTTATGTGTTTTGTTTTTGATGTTATGGAGAGCTCAGTCTGAATAATGTTAATCATTTCTTTGGGTAATCTATGAGCGTGGCGTGCATGGAATGAAATTGTAAATATAACATATATTGTAATAATTATGTATTTATAGCTATCAAAGGTCAATTTAGTATATTCGATGACTATTATGCAGTCTGATAGGTTAAAGGGGGAACTCTGTTTAGAGTTCCCGTAATAGCAGTTCTTAATTTCAAACGTTTAGCGACTGCATAGATGCGGCAATATCTAGTGATCTATGAGTAGAGTGTAAGAAGCGGTCAAATTCGTACAGTAATATTTTTAATGACACCAAAATAGTTATAAGCTTACATCGACAGGCGAAAATCACGCGGAAATAGCAATTTAATGCTACGAAGAATCCATTTTTGAATAATGTGATATTACAGCTAAATAAAGACACTATTTTCATACAATGCGAATAAATGCCTCTCGAGCTCGTATTGTGTTATAAAAAAATAAACGACAGCTAAATACCATTGCTTACACCAGAACTGTATTAATGTAGAATTGTTTTCATGTCTACTGTGTTAATTAGTTGTAAAATAAAAAGAATAACTAAGTGAATAAAAAAATACTCAAAATAACGCAGTGTCTTAGTAAATGTTGTGATGTTGTATAGTATAATAACAGATCGATACGGGCTCGTGTGGCGTAATTTATTGTTATCATACTTCAAAGTTGTAGAGTAGGTAACGGGGCGAACAAAATATACAATTTTTATACGACATGGTGATAGGACTTTTGTCTTATTATTAGTAATTTTCTCGCAGCCGCAAGTGATTATATTTAAAAAAAATGGTGCCAAAATTTTAGCACATTAAAGTTAATGGCTATGAACTTATAGTGTGTATTGGTTTAGTGCTGAAATTAAATTAACTCGCATGTTTACGTTTGTGTTCAATTATGCTATTCAATTACATTAAGCAATAAATTTCAAAAGACTTGCACTATATACAATGTAATTTGCCAGATCAGTGTAAAACCATCCTGCAATATTTTGCAATTTTTAAATTTTAATTTTTAGGTTTATCAAATGAGGGACAAGTGTAGAAGTCAGGTCTACATGCAAAGAGATGTTTGGCACTCTGTGCCTACCTCGTAAGAGACCTGGTGTGACAATATAATAACATAATAATTTTAATTTGAGTTATATTTAATCGCAAATATCAAATAATATGAGGGTCTGGCAGAATGGAATGTTTGAATTTTGTTATATAGCATATTTTAATACTAAAACCATAGATTTAACAATTTTTTTATATTCTTGACTCATTTTAAAATCAGTCATTGCAATTTGATGGAATTTAACACAATAACGTCTATTTATTTTCATTTTTCCGTTGTTTTCTTAACAATACAATTATCTTGCAATCCACCATGTACAGAGAAAAATATAATTACAGGGTTATTGTCTTGAAAAATTTTCAATTGAAATCACCACATCTATGTTATATGTAAAGTAACGAACACTTTTGTGTAAGGGACAACTGATTTTTATAAACGAAAAATTTGCAGTAATCTTAGTTAATACATTCGCTCACGAAGATTATCCGCCTTTTAGGAATAAGGCTTACCTTATCTTATTATAAGGAGATCTTTGTAGAATGAGTTTCATAGGTGAATTGTGTCTTTTTCTTTTATATTTTTATAATGTATTAAAAAGGTAATTTTGATGTTTATTTGATTTGACGAATTCTAATTTTTGTGTGATTCCTTTCTTTCAGTATAATTGGTCCATTTATAAAAAGCCTTTTTTTTATTTAAATGGTAATTCTATTAATGTCTACCCAAAATTATGATTGTTGAATTTTTATATATTGATTTAATTTTATCTAAGTGTTTCTAATCATTGTATAGCGAATCGCTAGAAAACCTTCCCGAAACGTTATTGTAAGAGTAACTTGTGGCTAATTACCTGTGGGGTAATTGTATGTGGATACTTGAAGTGGTTTTTTACTTCGAATTTTTAGGGTATGGGCATTTTTATGTGATTTGATGTGCGTTTTATTTTATTTTATTAGCGTTGTTTATATATACAATCATGTTTTTAATTTTCGTCCTTTTGATGTTACTTATATGATAAAATTAGAAATGTCCATATCCATTTTGGTGCACTATTTTAAAAAATATAGATAAGAATTGACATGAAATATTAAGTATGGGTGTAATATAATGTAAAAATAAAAAAAAATTTAAACATGAGCAATGGTAACAATTTGAGACCGAAAAATGTTGCGTTCAGAGAATGGTATTTAAATGATATGATGTTTATAATACATGTGCGACAGAGAGGAAAAATCGGCAAATTTTAAGAAACTACTAAATTTTAATAAAGTTTTCTATGTAACTTTATTGATTGATAAAGTTAATCTATATCAGCTCCATTCATATATTTACAACAACACTTCCTTTGATATTGCTTAGAAATATATATTTTCACATTGATTATGGTGAAGTGGCAGATGATTCTTGAAATAATGTAAGGGTCCATTTTTGGTACCTACTTTTATCTATCATGCTATAAACTATTGTTTAGTGCTTCACCTTGCTCGAATACTGCTGATTACTGATTGGTGCATTAAACTATAGCGGAATATACATATTATGCATAATAATAGCTTTATATAGAAAACAACTTCAATACAACTATTACATTGCAATTTATTAGGTCGCTAACAAATCACTTTGAATTGTGTGTGTGTACCAACTTAAATTGAAAAAAAAAAAGAAATTCAATGAAGTGAATCATGTTGCTGTCGTAGAGGAGGCCTAATTGTAATGTCGTTCTGTGTATTATAAACATGGGAGTGCACTGGTTTGATTGTGCCTGAAAAATTCACCAATGCCGCTCCAAACCTCAAAATTATGTACTAGTGTAATAAGTAAGCTAAACTCGTTTGAAGTACTCTAGTAAGGTAGTGTTAAATTGGCGTTTAAATGTAGCGTGACCGGATTGACTCGAAGAGTGATTACATTATTCAGTTTTGACTAACTTTTTATTTTTATGGGGAAGTGAGCTAATCAGTGTGACGTTAGTGTCTAAAATAGTACAAATGAGAAGACTTATTGTCGTAAGCCTCGGACTGTTCAACATTGCAAATGCTAGGTTTGAGATGTATCCCTGTGTACTAGTTTTATTTTGTACTAAAAGTTAAAAATAAATGAGTAATTATGTAATATTTCTTTTATTTTACCTTTTAATTTTGTAAATAAAGGCGACTGTGAACTTGTTAATGATGCTTCGCATATTGCAAAATACCGTAAGTTATGTCTTCACACAAACAAGCTACGTCAAACCAGAACTTGGCCTGCGTCTAGCCTAATATTTTCGGTTTACGGTCGGGACATAATATGATAATGCCATAGAGTTTCGAATATGTACCAGTCAGTAGGTTGATATAGACACAATAATTGATAAACGTAATAGAGTCCAAATAGTGCCACTTTTAGGGATCCACTACGAATTTCAGTTATTATTTGTTGAACGTGTACAACATAATTAAAATACGTGATATCGCTTCGGACTCCAAAACACAATTATATTGAAAGAAAAATTAAGACGATAAGAAATAAAGAACTAAGTGTAACATTTTTAGGAGAGAGTAATTTTTATAATGTAGATTCCATCATAATATGTTACATCGCCTGTACGTTGTATGTAACGTTGTGGCTCCAAGTAGAACGCAAATTGACAGCTCAATGTCAATGTCGTAATTAATTAGTTGTCATATTTGTCATAGTTGTAGGCTATGGCATATTGAGTTCATTCATTATGATAAAAGCTGACATTAATAATAAATACTAAGACTTTAGGAGCTACATTATCCTAGTAAGCTCACCGTTAGGTAATTTTCTAGATAGACAACATTATAGGTGCCATAGATACAAGATGTTATTCATGTTGTTTCGTGTATGTTACTGTCAATAGAAGATGCATCATTTTCTGTGATCATTCTGCGTACTGTGTTTATAAATAAATATATTGTCGCATTGTTCCCTTCAAGTCATACAAATGAAATGCAACATACGAGAACTAGCTCTGTTGAGCGATCAACCCTGTGTAATAGAAGGAAGGCTGAATTATAAAAAGATTTCGAATGGCAGTTATCGAAATCAAGCAGGTATGGTTCTTATTATTATTTTTGATATTAAGAACTTTTCCTTCTACTGTGTATATAATTTTTATTCACCACAAGGACTTACATTAAATATAATAATTTATTTTATAAAATATTTTTATATCATATAAAATAATGCTTTAAAATGTACAAATTATGTCTTGCTTTTGTGCCTTTTCATGACCTTAATTGTGTTACTATTACCCAATAATATCCCACTGAGTCACATTTAGGAGTAAATAAACCCAGTAATTATAATGTAAAAAAACGTAACAACACACTTGTAATCCCCATAGAGATAGGCAGAGGAGTGTAGTACACTCCCATGTTTCACACCAGTTACGTTTAAGTCCCAATGGAATAGGTGGTGAGCCTATTACAAACACCGGGTACTGATCCAGACTCTGAGTCACTACTACAAATTCTAAATTAGTAAAATACAATTTGAACCCAGGGCCTCCCGATCGGCAGTCACGCTTGCAACCACTCGACCAACGAGGCAGTCAATAATTATTAACTAATTATATTACTAATAATTGCATATAATTAATAAATGTGTCACTTCTGATTTAATAAAACCACAAAATCATATTTCTATTTCTGTGTAAAGTCAGTAAGTGTACTGCAATTCTTACTTTTTGGTACCCCACCATTGGGCATATATCTGACTAAGTATTTAACAACCAGAACATTACATTGCAATGCTTGGGTTTAGATGGTTTAGTAGCAATATGGATTACCAGCACATCATTGTGTGACTGTTATAAATAGTTGCTCAATAATCTTCTTTCCAAATTACTTAAATAGAAGCAATAGTTAGTAGATTATTTTGTACTTAATTCTATCTGAGCCATGTATCATTTATGGTGTGAGGTGTCCCATATACTGTATATACTGCATTATTCATGTTTTATGTGGTGCATATATTAGCATATAGAAGATTGGCAATCTATTTCATTATATGAAGATTTCATTATATTAGACTTTATGGTGTATAACATAAGATTTACATTTGAAAATTCTGATTTTTGATCACTAATTATGCAGTTAAAAGAAAAACAAATGATAAACTAAGATGTTAAACATTCCATATCAATCACTGCAAATGCAGCAAAACCTCCTAAAAACCATTGTTATGTTAGGTACCATTTTATGTTCAGTGCTTCATAAATGTTTGTTTCTTACAGTATTCAAGGAGAGATGGTTTCGTCTCATAAACAATTACTTGTTCTATTTTAAAATTAGTGAAATGGGTAAATTTGATACAAAAAACCCAGCGGGGATATTCATTATGGAAAACTCATCAATACAAATGGAACACGGGCAAAATATATCTTTCTCATTTTCTATATCTTTTATGTAAGCTTTTTTGTTTTTTTTTGTTGTTTTCTTTTGAATTAATTCTAATTGTTGTGTTTTCTTGGTATGTTTTTGCTTTAAAATTCACTGAATACATATACAATATTTCAGCATTTTGCTTAGTCAGTACTGCTAATAGCCATGACTAAGTAGGAAAAAAGTTATTTTAATTATGACTTTAATTTTGCATATATTTTATTCCAGAGATGAGCCTGAAAAACGACATGTCTTTGCTGCACGATCCGAGGACAATGTTGTGCAATGGGTGATGAAGCTCAGAGAATGTTCTTATGAATACTTAAGAAACAAACTGCATACTCTTCAGTCTAAAATTTATTCGATAACTGGAAAGGTGACCGGTACACACTTTTATATATTAGGGATTTGAGTATGTAATAGATATCGGCAGAGGATATGTCAATACTGTGATTTGATTAAACCATAATCTTAATTTTTATTTATTAGATCAACATTAATTAATTTAAAATTTTAATCTTAATCCATTTAATAGAAATTAGGATGAAAATTTTAATTACATTGCTATTAATTCCTAGGATCCCTTGTTAATGGTGCCAAGAAATGAAGGGGCTTGTCTATGGGCACCGGCAATACCATTCTCCACTGTGCCGGCTTGTACAGTCAACACAAGTTCCTTCAGCTGTCATCTGCATACAAATGGTGCATTTACACTGGAGAGAAGCAAATCTGATGTTCAAACACACAAGCATGTACAGAGACATTATACTAAAAAGACAACCTTCTATACTGAGGACCATAAGCAAGTTGAGACGAAGGGAGAGGTTCAGAAACTTACGTTAGAAAAGAGTAAGACATCAGCATTTTTTACAACAAGCATGAATCCTATTGATACAACGATCTTTGATAATCGGCCAGCATACTCCCGTGCGGCGCCCAGCCCTCCAGTCAGAAACAAGCTCTCACCTGGTAGTAAGCGTGCTGATGCTTTCAAAGACACCAAAATACCCAAAGACAATGAAAATTTCTTAGCAATACCAGATCTATTTGATGTAACACCTGTACCACCGAGAAGAAAGGTATCACCAAGACCCGCAGAAAGTGTTCCGAGAAATTTAGAAAGCAATACTAATGACGGTAAAGAGGACACTAAAAGTGATTCAAATGATGACCTTATACAGTTTTAATTGTTTTTACAATATTTAGACTATTTATCCCACCAAGTATTATTGTAACATAGTTGTCTTGCCTTTAAATTTTATTAATTGCAATATTTCAATGATGTGTGATATTTTTGTAGATGAAATTTGACTACTTTATTATGTGCCGATGACGAAAGGCATATTTATTATTGGAAGATTATATTATCTCTACCGATTGTAGAAAATTCTTTGTAGAAAATCACCTTTTAAAACGAAACATGACAATATTTTCTAAGTTCAACATTTTTTTTATTTTCAAATTGTCTTGGTTTTACTCATAATAGTTGAACTTATTTTTCTTTAAAATTTTCGAGTTATAAATATAATGAAATGGCAATTTTTCATTCAAGTATAAAGATGTCAAAAAATGTTTTGGACAAAATAGGTATTACACAAAAGTGAGGTAGAAATAGTGTTAAAAACAGATATTGGAGTTTATGTTTTTTTCTAAACACAGATTTTTTTATAAATATCGAACTTAATCTATTTCTGGCTTGCAATTGTCTGATTAGGCAGGAAACAACTGACATTACAATGGCGTTCGAAAATTATGTTAATTAAACTATATGATGCATATTATAAATTAAAATTTATAAATGTACCATTAGAAGATATAGAATTAATGAGTCATATAAATTAAGACATAATATCATGTTTTTGATGTATCTTTGTTGCTTTTGTCATTGCCAGCCTAATCTTCATATAGCTCTCTTAAAATGCATGTCTTTCATGCCAAAATGTTTCAGCATTTTTAATGTATTTTTAATTTTATATTCTCCTAATGCAATGTCGGTTCATTTACATCTATTGCTAATTTAATAACACATTTATGAAAGTCTAGAACATTGAAGTATAATATTCAGTGTGATGTCTTTAATGTTTTTTTAGCCAGATTTTTCTTTTCATATGTTGTATTAGCAATAATGCCTAAGCTGCTTGTCTCATGCCTAAAAACATTGACTTGTTTATATTCGATTTTATCGCAGATTTTTGTTCAGATTTCCATCACTACCCAGTGTCCGTCCCGACTCGACTGAAACTTTAAAGTAAATAGTACTACTAATGACACCCGCGAAAGTGTTATTAATAATAATAGTTTTATCATTATTAATACACAATTGCAGTTAAAACCAAATGTTTTCGCTTCTATTATTTAAATAAATATCTGTTTTACCTTCTGACCTTGCCCGAACATATTTATAATTTTGGAAATTACTAATTTGCTTCCCTTTTACTTTAATTGCTTACAGTCAATCATATGAAAGTTTTTTATTCAGTTTAATTTCATTTCACTGGTTTAGTATGTAAACAAAACCTATTATAATTAACTATGTACTGTTAAATTGTATACTTTTCTAGAGAAAGGTTTACCTTTACAATTTAACTTCAAAATTGAAGTTTCAAAACCTCTCACAGCCACTTTCATGTGTCCGCTAATTCGCGATCCGCGATTATGAAACTACATATAGCCTATTATTGATTTCTTTCAGTTAATATTTCATGTTTAAAATGATCAGAAAGCATATTATATATTAACTTACAATTGGATAGTATGTTAGTATGTTTTATCATACTATCGATTTCGTTTTATATTCGTATTTAGAGACAAAATAAATATCCGGTCTAAGAAAAAAAACATTGCGATTAAAATCATGTTTTTACAATTTGTCAGGTTGACTTACAATTAGTGTAATTGAAAAAAAACCGTTTGCAACATGAAGATGGTCGCCTAATGATACTGGTACCACTCTTAGCCTTAGTAACGTCGTACATATACACGCGCCGAACAGACTTTTAAATTTCGCTGTCACGTAACATTCCCAAGGAACCTGCTTTCGAGTTCCGCTGGAGTTGTGCGGGGGTATCGAGTTCGAAGCTATTCTCGTAACGCGATAATGTGTTTTATCTAAATGTATTCTTTTCGGAGCTATTTCAAACGTGTACCTCCAATTTGTTCCTAATAGGCAACTCTTTCGTACTCCACGTACATTTCAATTTCGCTACCGTCACGTTTTCTTTGTTCGCAGATGTTAAAAATTGTTCCCATCTGTCATAATCTATTAAATTAGTTCGCGGTATAGCTCACGAGGGTTTTTGTCTTCAAATTTTTACTGAAGTCAATTGACAGATTTCCGGTGTCAACCAACGTTTCAAATCTTATAGTATGGCGCGAAAATGCTACTGACGTATTTCGGTTAGTAAGGAAAAAAGTATTTGTTTTACTAGCAGTAAACCTTTACAATCGCGTGTCTATTTTCAATTCAATTGATATTAATTTGTTTTTTAATCTATAAAACGATAACTAGAGTGATTTAATTTATATTCATTGACTGTGCTTATATTATATTCAAATAGAAACATTGAATCAATGCTCAGTATGCCAAACTAGTCATGGAATTAACGTTATTTTGTAACCGAACAATAGGTTTTATGTTCAATATAACTTATTGTTAGTGTTAATAGTGAATGATATAATATTAGTACCGTAGTACTCTGTTTTATGTCATAACATTGTTATATTTAATGTGTAAAAGTTCATTTGTCAATATTTTTACTGATATAAGAAGTGCCGTTGCTACACATTTATTGAAGTAAACAAAGCCTAAAGAGGTCTAAGTCAACCACAATGTCATTTTATCAGTACACTGAGTACAGTCCACGCTGAGTTAATTACATACAACTCATACGTCATAGGCCAACGTATCCTGTATTGCGATGCGATGACCACAATTTTCCGCGTATTTAACTATGTTATGTCTAATTATAGTTATTTGTACCCCTTATTAATATATTTAATTGTTAGATTTATTACTAGGGGTGTTTTATAAAGAATTATAACGGAAATAGGATTATTTTAAAATTGTATAACTGAAATTGGATTAATGTTTATATTACGCTAGCAACAGGAAAAATTTAATTAAAAATAATAATGTCGTTATCTGATTTCAATTCACGTTTTAAAAAGTCTATTATATCTCCAACAGCGGTGTAAATAAATTGTAAAAGCAACAATGTATTTTGGATGCAGTTGTCGTATACAATGTTAATTAAATTAGTTCTATTTTCATAAATTTGATACATAACATGTGTGTACATACGCTGTAAAAGGCTTTGAAAAAATAAAATGTTACTCGATGTACGTATACGTTTTCTTACTTCTTAATTACACTCAGGTATAGATATTAAGATGCAAATTTTAAAAAAACCTAATGATATTGGTCGTACGTAGATATGAAAATCACACATTTTATGTTTTGCACATATTATGTACATTCATTAATACATCACGCGAAGGTCAAACTTACAAGATACTATCAGTTTATATTATTATTGAAATGAAAGCGCTTAAGGTTTAAAGGTCGATGTGGTTATTGATCATTTAAATTTGTAGCTACATATACGAGACGATATGCCGTTCGTTCGGTTTGGCGCGCTAATAGATTTTTTCTAAGAGGTTTTGAGGTTATCTTGTTCTTAGTTTTTTTATATATGCGAACCGTTATTAGCGCACACACAGTCGATTCACTTCCTCAAATGTTAATGAGAACGCCAGTATCGTATGGAATAGGTTCGTCAATAAAACTACGCAGTTTTGATCATTAACAATATCTCTTTAATATTATCATACTGTTACTGTAAAGATATAGGTGATACTTTGTTCAGCTCTATAAATATAGACCAAACTCATACAATAGTCCACCCGCATACGTGTATAGAATCAAACAACTAAATATAATTAATTTATTCACCTTAATATTAGGTAAATACATAGTATAATACCCTAAAACGGTGCAGTTAACATAACTGTACCGCTCGCTTTCGAGGCACACGTTTCATTACAGTCAATCTACAATATTACGGAATAAACCCAGTTCTGCCATATCGTTAAGGAAAATATCGCGCACACTCCACTTTGTTATTTACGTATATTATGCTCAATAAGTAAAAAATAATATGTTTTTCGGGAGAGCCCGACTAGTTTCCGACCTAACTGAGCCACTTCTTCTTGAGTTTCCGAAGGTCGTGATAAAGATTGATTTAATAGTAAAAATCTAAAATATGATTATAACATCAACAAATTGTTTCAAAACGACGTTAATACTATAAATAAAATAGATCTCTTAAAATGTGTAATGTAGCATAAAAAACTATTAAAAGTTTTAAATTGACAATTAATGGACGCATGCGAAATATTCTTATACTGTAAGGAGAATCATTTAACGTTACACATAAACATACATAAGGCACTTTATACGCTTAAAACACCTTCTAAAACGCAGGTTTTACAATGACCCGTTTATATTCTAGCTGCACACAGTACTTAATCTATTACTCGGTTAACAGTATCAGGCGTTAAACTGCGGATCTCCGCAATATAATTACAACATTATAATTAAACTTATGTCACTTTACTCTGTAAAAGGAAATCGTTACCTTGAAACATCAACAGGTCTCCGTTTAGATGTTCCGTTCGGATACCTATGGGTTTAAAAAACTTGAACAAATCATATTGTAACAAAGTAAAAGTACACAAGCCTTCCCTATCTTGTTAGCTTTTTAAAATCTCATTAAAAACATTATCATTTAAAAAATGCAAATAAATATAACGGACACAGTTCAAACAATTACTTAGTACATAGCACAGTTCATAGTTTTACTCGAGTAGTTTTTAAAAACGTCGTATATTGTCATCGTACAAATATTATACGGGTATATATTTCTGAATAAGAGCACTGACGACGTCATACACGTCATAAGATTACGTTTCGTGTATGTGATATTGATGCTCGCAGCCGGCGGCTCCGCACGGAGACTGTCGCGGTCGCGGTCACTCGGATCTTAATTGCCTCCATAATCGCGCAGTTCACGATTGCCGAGTGGCAACGTTGGTCTGTAATTGTGCAGCAACTCCATGGCTTCCACGCCACATGATGCTTCGCCGCATCTTAATTTTCTCATTAACGCCAACTGCAAGAAAACAGAAAATACTTTTTTTAATTAATTATTTTTAATTATCACTAAGGTACTACGTTTGAAACTATCACCCAATTATTATTTACAACTGGCAGCTAAAGTCAATGGTAGCAATATGAATGAATTGCAACCATTGTTAAGCGCGTTGCGTGGTTCAAGAAGATTTGAATAAAAAGACGAAAAGGTTTTCGAAAGTAATATTGGAAAGCGTGCCGCTCGCCGGCGCCCCGACCGACGGAAACTGGTAGTCGCTCGGCGTTTATTTATAACTGCCGGCGTTCCAAAACAGGATATAAATTGCTTCAGAACTTGCTCCCGTCGTGTAAAAATAATTCAACTGTTTTTTTTCGAATACAGCATATTGAGAACATCCGGGGAAGAAAGTGATCCGTGGAAAGGTTATGATGACATTTAGTGTTGAGGGAAAGGACGCGACGAAGAAAAAATTATAAATAATTATATGGATTTCTATATTATAGATGGATTTCATATCATGAAACTTTAGCGTGTATCAATATGAATTATCATAATTACTTGTAAAAATATGTAGGGAGATCTCAACGCACGGCTATCGGATCTCAAAGTATCTATAATCTATCAGGTACCTATTTACTAAAAATGATATTTAAATAATCACTTTTCAACACATAGACAGAAAACAAACATTTGCTCATATAACAATTATTTGTACTGTTATACACAAAACCCCCTGAAATCATTATTCCTCACCTAAGCAGACAGGCTGCCCAATTTGATTGGGAACGAAACAAAATAACGCAAATACCTGTTCAGCGGAAACTTGGACGGGTTCTTTGAAGAGTATCCATGTGACGGACTCGGTGCAGGGCGGTGTGGTGAGCGAGCCGGGGTAGGTCCAGTAGGCGGTGCGCGCGGGCAGCAGTCGCGCTGGGTCCAGCGCCTCCGCAAACGTCACCTTGTCGCCCTTGTGCTGGATGTACGGCAGCAGCCGCACCACTTTCTCCAGCTCCTCGTGTTTACTGCCTATCTGCAAATAGAAAGATGATTATTAGGAGTGGAACATTTGTCTCAGTTATCTTTGTGAAACGTGAATGAAGTAAAGGTTGTATTAGAAGTCTATCATGAAAAGGTTTCCATCAATTATAATGATAGTGTCTAGCAACTAACAAACCGTAAACTATTGCCAGAATATGCTTTCAACAGTGCTTTATAAAATAACATCACACCTGTATCTCCCTGAAGGGATAATCCTAGGAGTGTAGTTCTTTTACGGTTCACTAGTTTTGATATACTTTGCATGTAATAGGTGAGCCTTACACCGGGCATACCTACATTCAGACTTCGTGCTCTCCTGGAAATTTCAAGTTAAGAAAACCCACTAATACCCGATATATTTTTTTATACGTTATATCACACCTGTAATCCCCTAAGGGGTAGGAAGAAGAGTAGTACACTCTCACGTTTCACCAGTTGCGTTTAAGTCCAATAGGTGCTGAGCCAATCGCCCAACTCCGGGCACAGATCTAGACTCCGAGTCACTAGCAGAAATCCTAAATTAGGAAAATCTAAAGTTTCCGACCCGAAACTTAAACCTAGAACCCCCCCGCTCTTTTTAATTAATTGCTCATTACATACTGCTCAACAAACCTAATCAAACTACTCGTCGTAATGGGTTTAAAGCTAACAAATTGTAACTAAATTCAGCCTAACGTCAGTCTTTAATATTTTCATACACATTAAGATTACGACTCAATAAATACTTTATTATAATATGCTATTTATAAATTATAGTCTTTTTTGGACTTGTCAAAATCAATGTTACCATGTTTAACTATACATATTCATGAGAATAATCGTTTTATTAATGGTTATAATATGCCCAAACACAGTGACAGGTAACCGTGACGAACATTCTTCCGGGATGTTGAACAGAGACAAGGTCTGATTTATTTCGTTGTTCGAATCAAAATAACATTTACCATGTTTACTGACGCAGTTGGGTCGTACGTACTTGGAATCAGAAGATACAAAATTGAATAATAAACGAATCTTCCTCATAATACGTCTCCTTATGGACAAAATAACTTCATACATATAAAGTAACTTGGAGAATTTTTTAACGGAATATAAAACGTAGTTATTATTACTATAACGTCACGCAGAATTCTTTACATGGAAGGCAGAGAACACCAGGTGCAAAATACTTATATCCTTACAGACCTTAGTACGTGATTCTACTTTCGTCATTCTCTTTATATATGCACGCCGCGCGCCGGTTTTATAATTTTCAAAATTGTCCTAAAATAAAAACGATAATAGTAAGTACATTAATTAATAAGAAAAATATTTTTTGTAACACAACTTTCGAAAATATTTAATTTTCTTAATTATTACAACATAATAAATCCATAAGATTAAACGATAAACGAAATTTATAAAGTTGTAACAACACGTTGTGTTATCTTTAATAAGGCGTCGTAAACAGGTTTAAAAACGTTACACATGTACCTACTATGTTATGAGATTTTAAAGATTATATAAGCTACGAGAAAATGTAAGCATGTTCTTAAAATAAAATATAACATAACCCGGTAAGCAAGGCTTTAAAAAGTGTCGATAAATCTTTTGACTTTGATTGTTAATTTGGAGACTAAGTGGTCTAGGTCTGGTGGTGACTAAGTATCCGTCAGAATTACTGCAAAAGTGTAAGAAGCAGTGTCAGCCGAGTGATTTGAAATTCGGTTTCTAACTCCGGGGATCTTGGCACAAATCTATGGCGCGCACCTCTATAAAAAAATCAATATCATTTGCTATAACGTTGAAGGAAAACATCGTAAGGAAATCTGCACAACTTTTTTAAAGTTTAAAAAAATGTTTTCTAAGGCGTGTGTACGCTGCCAATCTGCATTTGGGCAGCGTGGTAAACCATGGCCTCTCAATCTGAAAGGAGACCCGTGTGCAGCCTCGGATTTCTCATTACAGAGATATTTAGCACTAGGTGTTCTCTGTGTAAGCCGTAAGGGACCTGGCGTGACGAAACAGTAATAATAATACTTCTCTGTTTACATTCATGCTACCAATGTGAGTAAAAATTAGTCAATGGTAAGATCGTTGTTAAATAGACATTAAAATTCATAAGACCCTCGACAATATTCAAAATTTAAAAATATAACAAATAACGATCGAAATTCAGCCATTGCAGAACCATTACATTTTTATTAATTACTACAGTTAGTAAAGCTCAAATGTTTTTTCGTGAATACGTGATGGTAATAACCATCATTATATAGAATACTGCAATAATAATATCAAATTACAGGATTACCTATGTGTAATATTATACGTACATCGCGAGCAACCTTAGATACAACTGACGGGCGGCTGACGCTACTAAAAGGATTGAGTTGCGAGGCTTCGCTGACGTAAACCCTTTTAGTATTTATTTGCACTATTATCTTATTTGTCTATCTGTGTAATACTTTTTGTGTATTTAAACCATTTATTGAAGAACGTCTGTTGACACATCAACAGAAACATGGAAATAGATTTAGCGATTTAAAAATTAAATTACCACTTCTGAACGTAACCAGTGACGTCACGTCGGAATTATGTAATATTTTTGTATTTTTCAAGTGTATCTAGAAAATACACCAGTCATTTTTTCCAAACTGAAATGTGTTTCTCGTTATAAATTGTAAATTTATCGTATGCAACTCCCAAATAGATATTTTTATATTGGTAATGGTTAATGGTAATTTTTAATTGGAAACCAATAATAAGATTATGGGTTTTTGTTTTTTTTTCGAAGATATTGGCAAATGAGCCAGTAATATACCTTAGTGTAATGAACTAATTATACGGCGTGGTGTGAAGCGTCACAGATAGGGTTCACATATTAAATTCTATTGAATGACGGATGCATTCAATCAACTCGAATGCCCGAGTTGTTGCGGGCCGAGGGTTCGCGCGCGTGTAATATAACGCTCCACTGTATTTGTTGCACGCGTTTGATTTAAATTTTCCACAAACATCGGGTTTTATTGTAAAAATAGAAATGGCCAGTCAACGATTATCGAGAATAAGCGTATCAACGTTTATTTTTAGAGTATTACATTAGAACTAACTGTCTTCTTATATATAGATGACTAGTAGTTATCCGTGGCTTTGCGTGGAAAACTGATTAATACAATCTTTCACTCATTTTACTTTTGAAGGAGTTTCTATTTGTATAAATTACGTAGCCTGTTTTACTATAAAATCATAGTACCTACACATATTTGTTACGAATATCTGCGCTAATACTTGTTAGGCAATTGTTAAAAAGTTAGTCAAATCAAATCTCACCATTAGCAATACTCCTAGCACTGCCAGTCCATCTGGTTGACCGGCAGCTTCAGCGAAACTGCGGTATTTGGTGGTGTTCCAGTGGACGAGGTGGAGTTCCCCGGAGAACGAACGACCGTCCACCGTGTGCTCGGAGCCTTCGCCGTTCACCGCGCCCCAGTGGCAATGCCATTGTTGCAGCTTGTACACATCAGACCCTAAGGGGCCACCGCGTAATTCTGTGGGCAATTTTAAAACCTTTATAGAAACCAAACATCGCTCCTGTCATCTCCGAAGGTGGAAGGCATAGGAGTGTACTACACTCCCACATTACACCAGTAACTTTATATGTACAATGTTCCACCATGCAATAAAGGGTGAGCATATTGCCATACACCGGGAATAAATAGGTATTATGCAAACTGCGAGCTACTAATGGTAATTATAAATTAGAAACAAACAATGATACTTGACTTGAGGATCGAATCTAGAACCTCTCGATCAACAATTACACTTGCTACTCACTACTCGACGACTCGAATAATCGGTAAAAATTCTTTACGAATAATTGTTAAGAATCCCGTAAACTATCATAAAAAACCGGTACTATAATATGTTTTAAACCTTTAATAAAACTTGCAAAAGACCTTCAAGCCTCAATAAAAATCGGTAAAAGGTATACGGGCAGAATTGTGAGTCATATGTAAACGAAACACGTTTTAGGCACAATTCACACCATGGTTGCAACACTGGCTTAAAACACAACTCCTTTTAACTTTCGCTCAACATTGGGACATCGAACAAATAACTTATAACTATACCAGCTTATCCTACGATTTAATGTACATTTTAACCCTAGATAATGACTTTTGCATTTCTAAAACGTCAGCATTGCCATAAAAGAGGGTAACTTCATGAGTCATTGCAAGGGGTATTTTCGACTCGATAAATTAGCAAATTGCACCGATTACGAATTTCCACCCTTGCGTTTTATTTGCACGCTTACTCTGCGTAATTTTTATTAGACATTTTATTTCTACGTTCTTATCTATTCAATTATACAACCTTCAATGTGATTATTATAACAAGGTTGATCGATCAACTGAAAAACGACAAAAACTTCTGAAGGTTTGTGCAGTGACGTTTTGCATGAAAAATCATAATAAACGTGTTTTATTGAATATACCGCGTTAATAATGTCTTCACAAACGGTTGTGTAGTTTCAAATATCATAATTACACGTTGTATACACTGAACGGGCTACCAGATAAATGTAATAGGTTCTCTTTTTTCTCTAGTCATAAGTCCCATGTAATCAGGAATACTGTTCAATATTACTGACAAAAATATGAATTAACATGTAAAATTTATCTAACTGTACATTTACGGTTTGCGTGTTAATTTTTAAACGACAAATAATAGATATATGACAAAAATATTGCTTGCTATACGGGTAATTAAATGTGTCACCTTGAAACTGTGATCAGTAACAATATAAGGTCGGAGTAGGAGTTAACATAATTGTGATCAAATACAAATCGTGATACGATCAAAATATGGTTTAAATTTGACTGTAATAATCTATACATACACTTATTTCATTTCAGATCGGTAAAATATGACACTGTTATATCTATTTCTATACAAAGGATTTACATTATTGACTGCATTTATTTTTAACTTGAACTGTTATACAATTTGTATCATGAAATATGTTTATAATTACATATTAATGTTACGTTAGCTATATGTTTAAAGCTATGTGTTGGAAATATGTTTTTATCGTCACGTTAGTTTCCTTACGAGGTCGGTACTAGTTGGGTGTGTGTTTGATTCTCTGTAGAATCGAAAGCTCAATATCTCTCCTTAGAGACTTCCATTGTTTCCATTACATTTTAGTAAATAATTAACTCCATGTTATTTCAAGCGCTGAGGTGTCAAAAGATATCTGCCTATTAGTCGAAACGCGTACATACAATCGAGGTAGAAATAGTGTTAATGCTTTCAAGCGACGACGTTTTGTTCGCAAAGAGCCACAGTTATTTTCACTATCCCATTGTTTCTCTTTGCACTTAACTAATTCTTATGTCTAGTCTTTTTAAATATTATGTTTGAAACCAGAGTTATCCAGGAGCAAATTAGCTTGGATGTTCATTTAATATTTTTTCCAATTTGTTTAAAAAAATGTCAATAGTTGTTTTCGCACCGAAAAGCGTCTACAACCAGTGCGCGATCTTGAGAATTGTACAATGACGTCACAGCAGCGTACGAGACTGCGTACAGTACGAAAAAAAAATATAACAAAAAATAGACTAAGAGATTGTTTAACAACAGTATAATATTGTATTTAAATTGATACAGGACGATATTTAATCATCGAAAGGATTACATATAATATGATATAATATAGCAAGCAAACGTCAAGGGAACGCGTGCGGGTTGTATGTATGTATATACATTTCTTTGTTGACTGGACCAGTGGTTAGCAAAATTGACTGTTGAAACCGAAGTTATTGTTTAATCGACACCCACGATAAATATTTGCGCGATGAGCAAGTGTATTTGTTATATCTGGATGTAAAATTACAAATAGTAGAGCATGTTTTTAGAAGTTTGTATACATCTATGTATTCATCGGTATTCTGAACCGCTTCGATGCCCTCTTTCACAAACAGCCATGTGCTCCCAAGATTAGATTGCCGTGTGTAAGATGGCCAAAGATATAATTAATGAATCGAAATGTGTTTTAATAATGTTTCTGAAGTCCTGTATGCATAATACAATGGAATACATATAAGTACTGTCTTCTGTCTCGCAGTTATAAGACCTTTTTGTATTTTGTCTAATCACGTCAAAGTTAAAATTAAAACTATTTAAATACTTTAATAAAACATGAAATAGAAATCCTGCCTAGCGGTTGTAAAACATATTATATTTTGTTTGATCATTTCAAAAGTAAAATGTTGAGATTATTAAAATATATAATCAAAATACCTGATTCATATCCATTTTCATCAACGCGCCAGCAGTAGCCGGGGTTGACTACGGAGCGGGGGTGGTTCACGGAGTACTTCCACATAAGGGGCGGAGCGCTGCCGCTGCTGCAGGCGCGAGACGTGTCGATGTCCACGGGGCTCTGCCTTGCACCTCGGGCTTCAGGGAACTTCTCTATCCAAGTTGCGGGGCCTGCGGACAAATAAATTATTATTTTCTACTGAACTGCTTCTATGTATAATAGGTCAAGTAATTAATCTTTATTAAACACAGGACTGGTGAACAGTCATGGGTTCGATTCGCCCAGATAAAATAAAATTAATATGGGCATATTATGTTTTTATTCTGTAAGGGCGTAACAAATATCTATATAAGTACATGATTATATGTATGTAATGTATAGATTATCCGCCGCCTGGTTACCACAAGTTCTGTCCATTTTGGAATTAGATGGACGCGAATGGAGATGTTCGAAGATAAGTATGTAAAAAAAACAAATATTTCTAGTCACGTGGATATAATAAAATTACCAAAGCATTACAATGTATAATTTATCATGAAAACAAACAAAGCTTCTGTCATTCACTTCTATAATTAGATAAACTAATGTTAAGAGACTTGTAGTACCTATTGAGGAGTTCTAGTAGTTATAGTATTGATTGGATTTCCCTACTAGAAGTGTGAGGAATGTAAAGATGAAATAAGTCAGATACTAGTTGATATGACAGTTCAAAATCTCCAAAACCGGCGTTTATACATATATGACGGATGGAAGCATAAGCACGACAGGTCAGTAAGATATTTGGCTTTTGACGCTCTCTGCCTATCTCGAAAAGGGCCTGTCAGGATGATATAATAAAAATAATTTAATAACTGTAAAAATAGACACACATACTCAATTATACATATAAATGCTAACCTCCACTTATATTTACAGTGATAATGTTTGATAACAATAAGTACCTACGATAAACGCCTTTAAATCATTTAAATAATGACATACACATTATCAACGCGTTAATTGCTTAACGCAACAAGCTGTCAACGGGTATTATGAGCAAATAAGTGACAAGTTACATATTTTTTTTGGGTTGAAGCTAATTTACATACACGAATGCTCAGCTGAACGGGCGCCGAATTCGAGAGTGACGGCTTATTTGTTTGAAGCATCTTCTGTTATCTTATCGCACGTCAGCGACTCATCTGTGGCAACTGAGCTTTATGAACGTTTTTATAATGATAAATCACGCTGTACATGACTTCCCGGATGTCTGATTAAGCGGCCAGTGTAAAATATTTTATTTTTATTACTGTAGCTTCACGCAAGGTTCCTAAGAAGTAGGTAGCACGAAGCGTCTTTATCTTTGCAGACTGTATAGCGAAAAGTCGTGCTCTGCAATCCCCAACGTGCATGCCCAGGGCAGGGATTAATAAAAAGCGCTCAAAAAAGGCGTAAGTATATGATGTCGATAATTACAAACCTTGATAACAATTATTTATGACTAGTAGGCAAGACTTAGTACAACCGTTCCTAGATATTCAAATAGAATCGAACTGTTGAACTTCAAGTTTAAGTTCAAGTACGAACTGTTTATTATTCACAGCACGGTGCCAAGTTCCACCAACATCACAATTAAAATGTTACACCGTTTTGTTTCCACAACGTGTTACGTCGCTGTAGCTATTGTTTCTGTTGTTTGCTAAAAAAATATTGACACACCTCTACCGTTCAATTGCCACATGTTAGATACATGAGCAACTAAAATTTGTTTATTTAAAGTTCACAAAATTTTATTTAAGATTAACCCGTAAGGTCTTAACAGGTTACATCATCATCGGCCTATCTCAGTCCCCTGCCTACCCAAGGGCGGCATCGCGTTATTGTTACTTTATACATATAATGGCCTATTTTAATCCAATGATTTCCATAAAAAATCCATTAATGGAAAATTTGCATTAAAACAATAGTTGTTGCACTTTACAAGAGTCATAAAAATATTAATTATTACGCTACAAATGAATTAAAGAGCTAGTCAAATATTTATAAAAATACATGTGCTGTCGTCCATTTTGTTTGACACGCAAGTTTAGTTTTTAATTGTTTAGTAACTAAACTAAACCAATACTTTTAATCAATCATTAATTTTAATAGCTGTACCTATTGTTTATTAGTTGTACCTGCACATATTTAGTTTTAGTTTAAACCTTTTTGGATACGTAACTTCTTGATATATTATTGTGTTAGCTATTTTCCTAATTCTGTCGCGTTGTCTGTTTGTGTCATTGTTCTCGTCAAGGTCACTCAACCTAGTAGTATGGAATGACCATAGTTGGTTATAAAGTCAAGCTGAACGCAATTTCATACGGTCATATTCATAGGAAACCATAAATGCGAGATAGACAATAAAAAACACTTTTTTTAATTTAACGGTTTAGGAATTAGCACGCTGTTATGACCTACTTGGGGCTGGGACACCTGCCAAATCCGATATTTTTTAAATAATGTTAAAGTCGGTAATTGGGAACATAAGATCTTAGACTTCCGCAACACAGCTCTAGAAGACAGGAACGACTGATCAATCAGTGCTGACGCCGAACTAGAATCTCGTATAAAAAAAGCCGAGTCGCGCCGTTTTGCGCTTATTATTTTATTTTGTATCATTGTGCGTCCTATTATGTTTTTGTCATTTTCATTGTCATCTATCTTTATAACTTATTGGGTAGAACATATCGAACTTAATTGTCTGCAATACTCTAGCAATTATTTTGTGTTTCAATCAAATAAAATTTTGTTTGATTTGATTCGTTTTGTGTATTTTTTCATTTCTTTGAAGGCAATAAAATTATTTTAGTATTATTATTATTATACAATAAATGGTCTGTTGATTCTGTTTGTTAACCCAGCATATATATGTATATATGCCAAATTATATAATTTCAGTATACATGCAGTTTACCTGCCGTCTGGTTAGCATATAAAAGCTCTGTATAGCGAGAGACCAGACGGCTATAACTATTTGTAAACTCTTAATATGTATTTATTTATTGAGTTATCCATTTGATCTAGAG
The DNA here is from genome assembly GCA_018244795.1 of Parelbella ahira ahira. Lineage (NCBI taxonomy): Eukaryota > Metazoa > Arthropoda > Insecta > Lepidoptera > Hesperiidae > Parelbella > Parelbella ahira. Next base: position 23,751 of record DWME01001522.1, read on the forward strand.
TCCGAACGAAAGAAAGTAAATCATGTATTCATCAACGAAAAATAAAATGTAACAAGTTAAAGCAAAAGATAATTACAAATGCATCAAACACTCGTGTGGGGTAAGCGGTTGCATTACCATACAATCGTCCCGCCGACGAATGTAGAAGAATAACAATTATTTACACTTCTATCTGACATTTATATTGTTTTATTCGGAATAATAGTCACTAATCAACTGGGATCTGCTAGTCTTCACTGGGCCAGCGTGGCAGACTGTGGTACCTTTCTCATTGCAAGAACAGATCCATGTTCAAAATTTAATGATAAAATGGGTGTTAATTATACTTATTTATCAACTGAGGAATATTTCCATAGTATTAAAGAAAGTTATTAGATATGAGCACAGTGTAACGGAAAATTTGATTAGGTATATATAAATAAACAATATATGTATTAACACTACAAGACAAATCTTTATATCCTTTTCAAAGAAAATTACGCGCGCGTTTATATAGAGGAGTGCAGAAAGCTAAAATTTTTGAGATAAATACATTAAATTAACTTATATAAAACATTCATTGTCGAAGTCCATACTGTCAATAAAAAAATAAAATTTCTTGTAATCTAACTCTGAATATCTCTAGCTCATTAACTAGCTCTGAATCTGTCGAT
>DWME01001523.1:0-24402 GCA_018244795.1 Parelbella ahira ahira
TAACCCTCTCAATATGAGAGGAGACCCATATTCCAACAGTGGAATGACAAATGGGTCGATTATTATTATTATTTTTATATACAGTACTCATTGACCTCTGGTGGAAATTGCCCTTAAAAATAATTTCCACACAAGACTCGACCACGCTCGGAATTGCGTCTTTTAAGATCGCATGCGGTATGCAACACGGGCTGGGTAAGAATTTAGGTGACTACACATAGATGACCAAAGTGTTCTTGTTATATGTATATATAAGCTACGCATATATAGCTTTTTTTAATCACAATCAAGAAAATATTTGTTACTCGCATACATAAGGATTAGCAATCACGTAGTAAGGCCGTACACGCTCTGTTTACCTACAGGCAGAATAATGGAGCACATAAACAAAGGATGTTAATGTATTAATTTAGGATCTCATTGTTGTTCTGTTCCTATTCATAAGCAAATTATCGCTTCGCGCATTAAGATTATCAATAAGAGGTATAAAATATAACGCATGCTAATATTCCCAGATGCGAAGAGCTAAAGATCCAGCTCAGTGGCGTGCTATTGGACACGCCCCTGTCCAGCAGTGGACAATTACAGCCTGATGATGAATGTTCCCAGCTGGTGAGTAGTATATAGTCGGACCTGGTCCTGTACTAATGAATCTTTCCGATGTTTACACTTACTATTCACTTAGATGTTGCAATTGGATGAGATCAAATTAGTTTTATCCAAAGTTAAAACTCAGGTTTAGGTTTTAAGAGCTCTCATATAAAACATAACAGGTCACTTCTATGGAAACAATGACTATTTCATAATTATTGTGACATGTAATAGTATCTGCAGCATAAGCTTCATAAAAATATCTTAGTCAATTCTGAACGTAAGCAAGCAGAGTTTGTTCGCTTTAGAGCGTCTTAATTCCTCTTAATAAAGGCTAACTACCAGTATGCGCTATATACAAAAGGTAATAACTGGTCCGTTCTTTTACATATTCTCTAACAAAATTTCGCACTTAGCTCTTATTTAGATTTCGTTAATTCTTATATAAACATAAATTGCATATTATAAGTTCGCCAGAGCGGCTATATTCCAAAGTTATGATATTAAAATTTACGTAAAAGTAAGAGATGAAACGTGGGTGTGTAGATACTACATTTATTTCGCTTGCCTGTTCGAGGATAACGGGCTTGATGTTATTATTTTATTTTAAGTATTTTACATTTGATTTAAACGTACATGCAAGGTATCACTTTTTGTTAATCCTTCATTACCGTTTAGTAATTACAAAATATTCAGAAAATTTGCAGTTAAAATGGCATTGAGGTATATTAAAAAAATCAGATTTGTTACTATTATTGTTCCTTATCGACTACAGACTCGTATCCCCCAGTATTGTTCCTAACATGCATTATTAAACCCATTTCACAATGTGGAATTACTTGAATGCGAACCGTTTGCTATTAGTACATTATTAATTCACAGTTCCTATTAAGTACACTAATTCTGATTCTGTTTACTTAAATAATTGATTTAAACGTAACAATTAAGCAGATTAGTGTCTAACTTAATAATGGTAGGCGTAATTGTGGCACATCGACTCCGGAATATTAATTACTAAGGTCATTTGTACATAGAGTTCATACTCTACAATATGCGTTGGTACATTTTATAGAAAAAAACATGCCGTGTTTGGAACTTCGACAAATTATGTTGTGTTTTACATTGTTTTGACTTGAACATTAAAATTATTAAAGTCTAATTATCGTGTAGCGCAAATATCAAAAAAGAGACGGTAGGAATGTAGGTCTGTGGAAGCTAATCTTGAACGATTTCACGATTTAAATTTTTATATGAATATTACAGAGCCAAAGCTGGTTTTGCAACATGTCACTAAATTAGAGAATAAACTGCTTTAGGACGCTACGCAAAAATAAATAAAACAAAATATAGAAGGTAAGATATGAAACGATTTTTTCGCGCACCACTACGGCGCCTCTCAGCTTGCGATATCACCAGTTAACGGCCGATTAGGAAGTCGAAAGTGTGCGCTTCGCACGCGGCGAGAAGCAATTCTGTATTCAAGGCGAAGGTACTATCTTTGCTTTATGTTGTGTATCTGAGTACGTCACCAGCAGAGCCAGTCTGTTCGTATACAAAGGTACGTACATATGTATATACCGGTATGATCATAATTCTCCCAGTAGGTAGAGCTATGAAGTTACCTCTGTAAATTTACCTCGTGCCTATACATAAGTGCAATGTGCCTCTATCATACCTACGTAAGTCGTGTCTACTGCATCTACTATTAAGTGTAAACTATCTATTCTCAGAGCTGTGAAGCAAATCAGGATTACCATTTTCGCCGAAACCCAGTATGTCTGCATATATACACTGTAATAAGTAAACAAGTAAACATAATTATTAATCTGTGGGCCCATAACATACAAATTCACTTTGTCCCGTACGCTGAAGTACCTAACATCGAGTATATATTATTCTGAAATGATAAATTTAATTTTGTAATTATTAGGCAGCCCTTTGAATTTTTTTTGGGCACTGTGCGTGGATAATGTACGTTTTGTGTGAGGCAGGAAGATGTCTGATTAGCATACAGATTGGTTTCGTCGCCGACGTTTCGTTCTAGGTCAGCGCGCCGCGAGCCGTCAGCCGCCGGCGCGGTGACGAGCAGAACAAAACACATTTTGCAATGCTGAAATCTTGGTTTCTAGTTGAATACGTATTACGTAATACATTCAGTATAGTATACGTTAAGGACTAAATAGAGAAATTTACGAATCGTGTGGTCGAAATTGAAAATAGCTTAGAATAATTATTCGAAAATGTGTCCTTCTGTTACTGGTAATATTCGTATAGAAAATTAAATAAGTAGATGCAAAATGAATATTCAACCACCTTCAACCAGCTTTGTATTCCAAGTAGACAACCACGGCCGTTACAGAAGTACAAAATTATCTTTATCTATGAGAACTGTGCGCAGACTACCGTAACATGCAGTATCGAGGGCGTAATATTGAAAATACTATTCGCTGAGAGCGCCTCGCACTAGGCCTTTACAATATACACTGAACACTTGCACAGGAAATGGCGCTGCGGACAAGTAATGTTGGATACGTGCCGTTTCGTGCGTTCGTTTACATCTGCAACTATTCTTTACCAATCCATTTTAATAAATAATACACGTTATTGCGACATTTATGCTGCACATTTTTGTAAATCTCAAAATCGTCACCGGCTGCCCATAATATACGGCAGTAATAAATGTAATGTCATGCCACACATGATAAACCAATGTCTGAATAATAAAGTTGCTGACAGCGCAGCTGTCTGCTCAGCTGAGACTTGAGGTGGAGCTTCCCTTATTTGATCTCCAGCTGCGACATATCTATCGCTTTTTGCTGGTAATACTTCAAAGTGATAGCCGTTGAAAAGAAATATACATACCTATATAGATTTGTCGTGTTATACATATGTGTACATAGTGTTATTCAAAAGTAATTACTTCTATATCTTCGAGTGCGTTGCGGGCAATGTGAGGCGGTTCGAGTGGACATTCTTTACATAATACATATTATATTCAATATTTTAAATAAGCAGTTACATTAATTAAAGACAGAAATGACTATTAAAGTAAAAAGGAAATGTCATCACGAAAATACATTAAATCAAAAAGCAAAACAAATTAATATCAACTTCGGAAGCTGTTAAAATCTCTTATTTCATCGCTAATTTCTTTCGCTTTCCTCTAATTAGCGCAGCGGAGCTTCCTTTGAGACGAAATCCATTTGTCATCCGCCATCACGGAACCAATTAATTTCCGAATCGACTGCTAATTACTCACTCAGCAATTAGATGTTTATCATATTGCTCATCCATCATTTTGGCGAAATACTAGAAACATGCAGCTTCGTACGGCTGAAATGTACGGTCTACAAGAAAGGTTTTGACTGCCGACAATGCTGTAATTTTTTTTTCATTCTACTGCACTTAAATGGTATTTATAAAATCTATTTAAAAAGGTATTAAAGGTATTTATAACAATAATAAAAGCAATCAATTATGTCAATATAATTGGAATGTTCAATGAGCGTATGTGTTTCGTCTTATGACGAAATAAAAGTGTTCAATTTGACCAATGACGATTGGTACAAACAATTAACAAAGAAATACAATACATAATTACATTACTGTTGGCTTACATCCAATAGATGTTAAAGATATTAATGTTCTCAGTGATCAATCTAAAAAAAATATTCAAGTTAAAAAACATTTCTTGTTGATTACAGGCATCGACCGAAGCCAAATACTGGTATAACAGAATACAGAATATTGTAAAAAGCAACGAGTTTTAGGGAAAATGCTAAACAAGTCACAACCTTGACTACAATTGTGAAACACAGAACAGTGCCTGTGTACCGGGTAAAAGACTTAATTTTTTTTTTATATGTTGGTGGATATACCCCGTCATGCAAATCCAACAGGAAGAACAGGAATGCATTAGCTGTCTCAGTACGATCTAGGGAAGACGTAATCGGCTTAACGACCAGCAGGTGCGGCTGTTCCGAGTGGCGCGGACGCTGAGGAGGCTTAGCGCTGAGCTTTTTATATCCGTATATTTTACAAATACCAACTTGATAACAAAACGATCGATTCCGCCAAAATCATGCCCTCCGCACAATACATTTACAGAAATGTGCATAGAACCACATACAGATTTGGGCTATACTCTCTTTGTTGTGTCAATGGAATTCTCAAAATATATTTTGTCGAACTGTCACCCTTCGTCACAGCGGGCGTGTCAAAAACTCGGGTCTCAAACTAAATTAATTTATATCGCATTTATCAAACGTCACCGCTGAAGATCCCCGCACTGAAAACTTTACAGCAGTTATATGAAATTTCATCCGAGTGGAAATTATGTGAAGTTTCTCCCGAGTGAAAATTAAGCAGCCGAAGTTTCCCTTTCAAAGGGTCGTCACTCGGTTTCACTCGGTACAGGCGATGGGAATTTATTAAAATTTCTTTACACTCCACAAAGTCTTGTTAAAAAATTCACAAGATTAATAAAGCGTTATTGATAAATGTTATTAACTACGAAGTTGTTGCTAAACACTTACAATGGAGATTAACTTTTAAATCGATTTAAGAGTTTGGAACAGCCTTCGAAGCCTTGATTTTGTTTCAATAAAGTCCTAATTATGACGCATGTGTAATTTAATAATAATCTTAAGAATCGGTTTTTAAAATACAACAACAACATCAAACTATCTCAGTCCACTGAAGGACATAGGCCTCTCCCAAGTAGCGCCATCGCAACCTGTCCTCGGCTTGTCGCTTTTGTCGCTTTTTTTTTAAACAAAATGAAAAATTTAATGATTTTTCACTAAAATATAACATTGTAATTGAAAGGTTAAATTCACTACAGGTACTCCGCAGATATATGTTACAAATATATTTTAAGTTATTTATATTGCTACTTGTTATGCTTCTATGTACGCTTCATGTTGAACGGCTAAGCCGCGATATGGTAGAAACTCATATCGATGTTGCAACATGATAGGACTATGATTCTAATACATAAAAATTAAAAAAAAACATCTAAAAATTGCATCCACTTATTTCCAAATGAAATGCCAAGTTACTAGAATTTTGCTTTTTACTTTAACACAATTTTTGATTATAAGATTTAGTCCCAAAATTTGATAAAATAAATTAAAATATGAGGTTTGTGTCTAGATTAAACCGAATTTTCGCTCAGATAAGATACTCTCATAAACTTTTGCAAAGAGATCGGCACGCAAAGGAATAGATTGGAATCTGGCGAAACCACTAGGAGAGGAAGGGGCGACAGAAAGATTGACGAATAAAGAAAAGGATAGGAGTGTGGAAGACCCAACTAAATCTCGTAAACATTTGTTAGAAGCTTGAAATCGATTGTTTCTAAATATATATAATATATAACCAACGTGATACTTAAAAAACCTAAACTTTCTCAAGTCAAAAATTCTTGGCAATGTCCAGGATTAATTAAATTATTGACATAAGTTTTTCCGACAATAATGGCGTTAATTGAATCAAAATTGTTGCAACATGTCAGTCAGATACCTCATTACCCCTGATGCAACATACTCAAATCTTTTTACTGTACTGTAAGTTCACATTTATAAGATGTACAGTATATTTACAAGATTTATGATAATATAAAATTTTTATTACTCTTAAAAATTCAAGACCCAGAATTCCTAAGATTTGTATGAGACTGACGACAATAAATTTTATTGTACTTATATGATCTTGTGGTTGAATATTTTACAAAGTTCTCTATAACTTTGCAATAATTTTCTTCAATATAAATGGGACCTTGTAAAATGTAATGTCTTAAAACATAATGTCCTTGTAAATTGTACTGTCAAATATAATGTGAACCGTCTCCGAGTTATTTCATATAAATTTATAAAAAATCTTGTTAAAATGCTAATATCAGGTACAACTCAGCAGGTTGCCACACTAGATCGAATTACGTTTCACAGAACAGTCTGCAGTTTCTTTCTGCAAGCATTTTACAAGCTCAATTATGGACGCCATTTTAGCAGAATCTGTCAGCCAGTAAAGTCGAGTGAAAGTTATATTAAATTCAAACTGCGCTGGAACGCTTCGGTCGCGTCCGCGCTTCGATCAGCGCAAGTTTTATTTGCAATCTCCTTGTATCGACTGTGGTGTTTGTATTCCTTCGCTATTTGTTTAGCGTTAATTTAAATTAAGTCAACTTGGGCAGGAGAAATTTTACAAGACGGGAGAAGTGGTAATTTTGTATTTTCAAACATAAATAAGAAATCTTCAACAAATTACCTACCTACTAATTTGTGTAAACATATTTATTATATTGTATTTTTCGACTGAGCAGTGCATAGGTAGTTTATCTGACTGCTTAACCTCGGGTTAAATTTCCACGGGGAAAAAACATTTGTTTGACAACCACACATGATTGTTCTGTGACCGAGCATTAGATGAGATAATTACTGTACCGATTTCGACGTACAAATATTATAATAAACTGCAATATCATCATAAAAGTTAGAATCAATATAAAATAAAAAAACAAATTATAAACTATGTTACGAAATTAAAAACAAAAACGAAGAACAATTTTATCAATCATTAGTTTTGAATAAGTTATCAAAATAAAGTTACACACAAGAAATATTTTTCCTGTAATACCCGATAACTATATAAAATAACATCCTATATTGACATGGGTGGTGCATAAATAAATGAATCATCAATAATCGTATAAAATCGATATCTTAAATAAAATTGGTAATAATCGTCATTCAAATTATTTCTATACTTATTGATTTTAATAAAGCGTTTGTCAAAGTAGATCTCTATGAAAATAGATATTATTTTCTGAACTAACAGAGAACGTTTTTAATGAATTTAACTGGATTGAGTCTTACTTACAAAATAAAGACGCACCAATAATATTAGCTCTGGGCTATGACTATTTTCTTTACCATTCATGGTCTGGTGTACCTCAAGGTTATCACTTGGATCTAATATTATTTTTATCCTTTATAAACGATGTAACAGTCTATGCCCAATTCATTTAATATTCTATTTTTGCAGACGACGCATATCTAGGATAATAAATCACCTGATGACGCAAACCTTCTTCAGTCAGACCTTAATTCAATTTAAGAAACCCATAAAAATAATAGAAGAATTTGAAATGTTCAAAAATGTAAGGTTGCAACAAAAAGCAATTTTATTTTGCCAATATATCCCTTATTTAATAAATATTCAACAATATCAAAGTCAGTCGGTATTTTTAGTTAATAAATGACACTTTATGGCACATAAACAGAAACCATTGTAAAATAACTTTGGAAAATTCAGAAATTCATAAAAAAAATACGTAAATATTTCATGAATCCTAAAGCCATACAAATAGTTCACAATTCCCTTATAGGAAGTTGGCCCGATTGTGCCTTGAAGATATGAAATCCTGCTTATAAAATTCACAATGCTACAATCGAGCGCATACGGCAAAACTTTATTCGTTTCCTAGCTTGCAAGGGTTGTACCTGTCGATATGTGAAAAATGTATTATTTTTCCATATAAGCCTAAGAAACTACGGACAATCTGATGGTAAGTGGTCATTTTTGCGTACGTACAATTGCAACACCCGAGCAGCGACCAATGCATTCACGGATTTTAACGAGAGCTCTCTTTGGTCTTTTCTTGAACTCCATGCCATGGTGCTCTCACAAAACTCTGACTGAAGCTCGTTAAAAACTTTCCATGTGCCCAATAAAAAGGAATGTTCCAACAAAACTGTAGAGTACCACCACAAGTCCGCTCGATGTTTTAATGATGTGATATGATAATATAACATAAACGTAACATCACACCTGTAATTGGCGAAAGAGGATCCAGAGGAGAATAGTACAATGCCACATTTCACCTTTTATGTTTACGTCTCAAAATGGAATAGGTGGTGAGCCTATTACCATACACCAGACGTAAATATAAAATAATGTGTTAAATATAAAATGAGACTAATTCCTTTATAATTACGAATCTGAAACTAGATGTAAAAATTGTAACCTGATGACATAACATGATTCTTCGTAAGCAAACTTCGTCCCTATAATTTTTTAGGGATGTAGGATTCTTCGTTTCATACAAATACCAATTACTAAATTAATCGGAATGTTTCATCTAAATTTTTAATGAATATGTTGAATATCTAGATATTATGAATAATAGCGTTCTAATAATGCCCGTCGATACAATATTTTTTTTTTATTCCGTGGACACATTTTAAAATGTTCTCGTAATTTGTCACAAATGTTTCGGTAAATTCATCTAACTTCCGTGAAAGAAAGTAAGCATCAAATTTCTATCGCCACAAATTGAACGAAATCAAGTAATGGATTATTTTTACCTCGTACAAAACTAAAATGTTTTTACGTAATCACGGTCAAGGTAACCTTACCATATGAGTCGAAGAAAAAGTATCTTGAGAAAGTGGAGCTTTCGCTTAAATAAGGTTCATTGAATGTAAGTTAAGGTTAGAGGAAGGATCTCAAAGAATAATATCAGTGTAAGTAGTGCTTTGTGCCGCCTACGATTGGTGTCTCGGGCGGCGTGGGGCAGGATAAGGCAGCTTTATTGTCAATACGCTTTTATTTAGGCGATCCGCTGGTAAACGTTGAACGGTGGCCGTTTGACTGTTAGCTTAACGGTTTATAACAAAAAGGTTTCAGTGTGAAATAGATGTTTATACACTATATAATATGAGTGTATTAGCCTAAGATCTTTTGTAAATCCAGAAAAGGAGAATCATTGACACAAGTTCAACGCCTGTTCAACGTAGGTTTGAATTTGGTTTGTAGATTTGTTCATCCGCTTTATATACCCGCTTTATATATTTGGAAACGTTTCATAACTGCCGGGTATTGGCTATTAAAAATGCATAATATATTTTAATTATTTTCACTGTACTTGTGTATTTTAACAAGAAGCAGAAACTAATATTTGCTGATAAATTATTATCTGGTTTTTGTGTATTTTAGGTTAAATAAATTCCATGTTCCAAATGTCTCCATAACAATTAATAAAAGACCCGACCGGCGCCTGCGGGGACCGACGGCGGCACCCGGGAACATCAGCGCTGTGCGATAATTAATTCAATCAGATAAATACAATCATGTCAGACATGTCAGGCGCTGACCTAAAATATTGCTTGATATGGGTGCCGCATGAGTTAATAGTAAAGTTCTAAAAGGATACTAATGTACCACGACGTCACAAATCGTTACAAAAACATCATGTAAGAAATATCGCATCGTATAGTATTGTGTTGACGAATATTACAATTCCTTACAGTAATCAAAGAGAGCTATAAGCTAGTGAAAGAGTAGTTCCATTTTTTCGCTAAAATAACCTTTAAATCACAGCTTGAATTTAAAATACCAGACAATGCAAGGTTGTTAAGTGATACATAATTAAATATATACGAAAAGCATCCCTGTGACGTCACATCACAACAACGATTGCACTTACAATATGGCGGTAGAATCAGATTTGAAAAAATTTCAATTAGGAAACATTAATAATATTAAGGATTACCAAAGTATTGATAATGTTACTGCGAAAATAAATGAGTAATAAATAATTAAGTAATGATGTAATTAACTTCAATAAAATATACCAATAACCAAATCTAATAATAATACGAGTACAATCAGGTATTTATAATTGGAACACCATGCGTACCCCATGAATTATTTATATTAAACAACGTCCCCTAATCAAATGTGAGGTCTGTTTGATTATTTTCATGATGTAATTTACAAAAGTATAACATACAATCAAGATCTGATTTCCCTTGATACTATCACCCGTCGGCGGAATAACGCTAAGAAGGAACAAAGAACTTCTTCCGGATCGGTCTTCCAACAAATTACAATAATCACAACAAAACCGCCCTGCGCGCCCAACTTTCATAATGTCTACTCTTTTCAAATAATGAAGTCCTGTAACTTATCGTAACAGTCAGGAAACGCAAATGAGCTCTAAATTCTTGTTAAGTAAATACTTTCTGCCATGAAAGTTTTCTTCCGAGTTTTTTTTTAAAACAACACGCTGGAGCGTTTCATCGGGCGTACTTTTTCCATTAACATTAAGTACGACATCAAAATGTAAGCGAAGTTTGTTCAGGGTTCATTTGTGATCCAATTTAGCGGTAAATACCGCGTCTTCACCTAATTACTTGTCTTTCACCGTTTACATCACCGTTTTCAAACTTTCGAAACTATGGTTTGTTATTATAAAACAAACTTATTCTATTGATTGTTTGTTCGTAGCGGCGAAGATCTCACAATATTGCTAAGTGTATTCATAAGTCGTGATTTTAACTTGTTTGAAAACTTTCAGTATAAATGTAGTCGTACTTGTCGCCTGTTTTATATAGAAAGAAAGAACATCATCACCAATCGCTTTATCGTTCAACAGTTGAACATGGATCTCTTATCAAAATGATTAAAATTAATAGCGTAATCCTCCGTGCTGATCGACTGCGATCTAGCAGACTATAGGTACATCCTTAAGAGAATATTATACAGATTTCTTTAAGTGACCAATTCTACTCACCATATTTACTTAATAATAGATCTGTCGTTTTATTAGTGTTATTAATCGTAAATGAATATGTGTTTAAAAAGGTAAACAATAAAATGGGTTCAAAAAGTCCATAGAATCGTACAATTTTAATAGTATGTACTAAAACTTTGTTGGAAAATTTTTGGGAGTGTTACCAAAAATATTCTCAATTTATCAAATCCGTCAACTGATTCCTGATACCCGGCCAGAGCTTGAAGTTAACAGTTTGATGATTTACCAAATTATTAGATAAAACTCAATTGACAAGTTGGTAAAGTACTTTCTTTGTAGATAACCCAAATTAATTATAATAAATTAAGTGGCCGACAAAGACCATTATTTTAATAGGGGATATTAATAGGGAACTCAAAAGCGGATCCAGATTGCGCGTTGGAGAATCCTCTAAACTAGATTTAGACGGGATAATACGTCAAATAATGTGCGGCGCTATGACAAGAATTAAATACTGATGTGCTTGTTCAAGCATACAAAACTTGCTAATACGATATACTATAGTTGCCTACACGAACCAGCACAATAGTCTTTAATATAATATCCATCGTTATCGTCATCGTCATCATCAGCCTACTATACGGCCAACATCCTACTTAATATTAGAAATGTGAAGAAAGTTTGTGAGTATGGATGTATGTTTGTTATTAATTCTTCCATAAACATCCAGAAATATCTTCCACTTGGAAATACTTTTACGAGAACCAATACCAAAATTATTTTTATTTTCCAACATTCCACGTTAAAAGCCAAAAACATGACGTCCCATAATGGTGCAATTCTTATATCTGGCCACACGTTAAAATTTTACGTCGTTTAGTTTAAAACCGCTTTTCGTCCACGAACAAAAAGGATTAAATCTCAGTTTGAATTACATTTTGTCGCTACTGTAAAACTGCTGAAGGGTACACTTAAAAGCATTTTACCCTATTTGGAAACATTTAGGTCTCAGCGGGAAAACGGGACGACATAATTTTTTTGTTTTATTGTATACTGATGAAATGCGAAAGACAATTACCAAAGTATACCTTAAGAGGACCCGTATATCCGTAAACATAATAATATCCATTAAAGAACTGGATTTATGCCTTTCTATGATTCTGTCCAGATAGACAAGCGTAGACAGACCACAAATGAATTAAATGCAAGCGAAATCATTCGCAACGCGAAGATGATACTGGATGATACTACACACAGATTTTGGACACTGGGCTCCGCCTTAACATTGCTTTTCCTTATTCCTGTTCCCATTGACTGCTCCTGTTTAATTGAATTGAAGGTTTACGAAACCCTTATATTTAGTATTAAGGTTTGATGGCAATACAATTTATTTTTATAACCACTTTGGAAATCAGTAGTAACTTTTTAATTTCAATACCATTCATTGTATTTTTTCCATATTATAAAGTGCAGTAATAGCTTCTCAATCCCATTGTACAATAATATTTGCGATGACTCTAAGTATGTATGTTTCAATTGTAAGCATTTCACCCCCAATTCCATAGTAAAACGTATAACAAAACTAGTGAATCGTGGGATATACAGGTGTGATGTTATATGGATGTTTTAAATTCATTTCCGTAATATAACATTTGCGCGGTGTAAATGTTGTAGTATACACATTGAGGTTTCAGTGGACCGTCCGAGGTTTTACACGGGCAAGCAATTTGGGACGATTAAACTGGCTGGCCACATGTGCGGAGCTCGCCTCTTGACGCTAAGCAGCACAATGTACGATATACCTTGTTTACTTACATTTTTAACGTCAACGTTTAGGGATATAACCATAACGTAGCATTTTACGTGACGTGACGACGGTTGAAAATGAGGGCATAAAACAAGAACATGTTCGACACCGTTACTAATTTTGAATTTTTTGCTACAATCCAATTCATATCTCACTGGCGGGTTTGTACCTGATGCAAGTATGGCAGGCTTGGAACATAGTTCGCCATGCTGTTCCACTGCGAATTACCAAAGATACAATGTTGTTAAAATGATTTTAAAGCTTTAGTCAAGGCTAAATTATTGTTACGGTAAAAAAAAGAACCGAGGACTTCACCTATCTTCAGTAGCATGAAAATCCTGCATTAAATATTTAAGCGAAAAGATATTTTTAGTCAACAGAATCGTAAATTACGTTCATAAATCCTATTCTGAAGCACGATTTATTCACGCTGTAATACTTACAATTACTCGAATTTAAAAGACAATCGCTCTTTTTCACCAGCTGCAAATCATCCCGTTCAGTGCAAGTCACTGAAACCGAGCTAAAAGAAAGAGTCGACCCATTTCCCCGGCCGCGATGCACACAGCTCGGCCGCTCCCAGTAATAGTGCCAAATTGCTCGCAAACAAAGCTGTAGGAATTTCGGAAAATGGCTCTCTAAGCTGACTGTAACCCTCTTCGTCTTGGTAAGCCTATTATGGTTGGATTTACGGTAACAATTTCATAATTTTTTGGTGACCAGCGCTTTTTAATATTGAGGTAAACGATATTGAGGTCATTTCGAAAGAAGCATAAGAAACATTCATAATTTTAAATTGATTTAAAAATTGTTAAACAATACTATCTACCTATTTAGTAGTAAATCACAGCTTACAGAAGCCATACGCGAAATCACATACTATAATTCTCTTTTCCATGTGCAACAGTAATAATAAATTTCTCGGGATCTCCACAGCGCCATCTCGCCTCAAATAAGCTATAAAAGAGTTCGTCTTAAACTAAACAAAAGACTCCTAAAAATATCTATATGTTTAAAAACAAACGTAACATCAAACCTGCAATGCTTGAAAAGCTAGGCAGAGAAGTATAGTACACTCCCACGTTTCACCGGATGTGGTATGCGTTCCACCGTGGAGTAAGTGGTGAGCCTGTTGCCATACATCTGACACAAATCCAAACTTCGAGTCATTACTTTTTACAACCATACATAAAACAAAAACTTGTACTCATCACACAAACGTGTGTTTGTTCTCTGGGGAAATCGAACCTACGATCCTCGACCGACTGCAGTCAGTTTCACTAACCGCTAGACCAACATTTCAGTCATGTCTACATTACACAAGATATATATGGTAACTGTAACGGTAAGTTAACCTTACAAAGTGGCTTACCAACCGACAATATGAAATAAGATACTACTGTCCTGATTTCTAAAAACACATCTGAGACAAAGCAATTCCTTCGTAATGAGATTTTAAAAAATAACACATAGGCCCATTAAGCGCAACGTATACTAAATACCAGAATAAGGCGCGATAACAAATGAGGCAATGTAAACATAAATCTGAATTTGAGGCAAACTTGGTTACCGAATTGCGTCTTCTACAACAACAGAGGCATCGTTTCGCAAGCTCTTTAAATTTCCCCCGGGGCGGACATGTTCCAAATGAAAAGTAACTCAGGTGTAATTACGGTGTGAACCGGCAAATGGAAACTTTGTAGTTGTATCATAAACAAATTTAAAGTCTTCCTCTTTAAACAACTGTACTATTCAATTGAATGTAAAATGTTACATGTTAATGGCAGTCGGAAGACACTGGTAAACTCCGTTTATAACTTTACCAGGATCGATGAAAAAACGGTAATATGAGTATAATATCACCTCTGCTTTTCTCGCTATATTATGTTCATTTCCAAGTTTCAATTTTTTCAGAGTTTTTTTTTAATTACCCTATTCATAATAATTCAAGGTCAAATACTTGCAGCAATGCACGTGAATAATTAATTATATTGCATTGAATTTCCCGTATTGCAGTATCATTTTGCTCTAACATAATACATATTATCTTCTAACAACAAACTCCTTCTTTCTCTCTCTTTCCTAACACAGTGGTGGGGTGGCGCTCCAGGAAGTTGATTAATAAAAATTTGGCACGGAAACAATGGCCCCGCAATGGCTTTGCATATACGAAAAAGCGATAACAAGTTTCATTGTGCACGTTATTCATTATATTGAAGTTTCCGTATCGAATGTGAAAAGTTCGGCAGGTACTTGTGAGCGTTCCTCAACAAACTTCGGTAATAGCGAGCTAGTCTCAGATGAAAGATGTGAGTGTAGCACGACGATTAAAATTATTATCGGTATATATCAGTAAATGATAACCTAGTGGTTAAGAATTCAACCTCTCACGGGGGTGCTGGGTTTGAATACATGGCGCGCACCTCTTTAGAAAAGTGCGTTTTATGTTTAAATGTCACTTTCTAACGATGAAGGGAAACATCGTGAGGAAATCTGCACACCTTAGAATTTATAAAAAAGATCTAAGGTGTGTGAAGTCTGCCAACCCGCATTTGGCCAGCGTGGCAGACTATGGCCTTAACCCTCTCAATATGAGGGGACACCCATATTCCAATAGTGGAATGACAAATTGGTGGATTATTAATATTATTACTAGCGTAAGCAATTTTATAAAATACTATTAAAATTATGTGTACGAAAGTAAAATATTTAAATTTATCTACGCCGCTTATTTTCTGTCAAAAGAGTGAAAATATTTTAAAGTGTTTCCTTAATCAATGATAAAATATCGCAAATAAATATAAAAGAAAAGTATTGACCCCGACGTGATTCGAACACGCAACCTTCTGATCTGGAGTCAGACGCGCTACCGTTGCGCCACGGAGCCGATATCCTAACCGATGAAATACGTTAAAGCATTTCACATCGAATAAAATATCATATATCATACTTATGTTTGACTTCTAAATTCAATCAGATACCCAGGCTCTTCCGAATTAACTTTACGAATGTTAGTCAAATTCCAACGAAAGGGAAAACTCATTTAAGTAACCCTTTGCAATTTTTTATAAGACATGGCAATCAACTTCTCTTTTTCTATTGAAAGGTAATCAACTTGGAATGTCTCAAGAAAAAAATTCTTTGAAACTAAGTTAAGTAATTCCATTCCATATTTTCGTAAATCATCAAACTGTCGTCCGCAGACTCTGACCGGTATTAAGGAGCAAGTCGTCGACTCCAAATGAAGATTAATGTTATTAAGCGTTACGATCGAGAAATTCATTACGTAACAAATGTACTGAGGTCGCGACCTTCGAACACTTCGAACCTTCATTCCGGATCGGCAATGTGCCATTCTTCCATTAATATACAAACATAATTATACATAATAAAATATACGCAACGTGTAAATTCTTTCTACCAATGAATTATTTATTTGTAAAATGAAGATATTTAACGAGCTAGTCGAGTGGTCACAAATCGCCGGTGCTGTCCACACAAGTCTTTAATCGATCTTGACATTGAATTATAAAAACCTTAACTTATACTATCAGTAGGCATTTTCATTTATAGGTATTTCTATCGCATTTCACTAGGCTGACTTGCCCTGAGTCTCCATACTTAAGCCCAACACACCCAAATAACTTCAAATACAGGAACAACTAGGAACAGTTTGCATACGTCCTATTCGAGGCCAAGTAACCAGATACGCGTTGCTAATTTCCAAGGCTGAGATGATTGCCTCTGTTGTACCATTGGACCAGCAACGATACCTTTCAGATCGAAACACAAATACCTACCCTTAGAAACAATTGCTTCCCTATAGAAATAGATGTAACGATGGTCCTCCGGGTGAACCTAATACATATCCTACGAGCAATTTTTGTTTCATTAAATACTTATGTACCTACATAAACTTTAGTACATATATGGGTTGCGTAAAACCCCATCGGAACCATGCGTTATATAGTCCCGCAACCATTGGAATATTAATACTGAATTATAGGTTCTGATTTATGTAAATTGGGAAAAACAGAAGAGCCGTTTGACCTCACGAGCCACCAGTTTCGTCTGGACAGGGATATGTTCCAGATTCGATTTAGATAGCAAGATTACCCAACAAGCTATGAGGCTATTTCATACGCTCGGCTAGTCAATTGGAACCACGAAACTTATGAGCGGCAAAACCTTTACCAAATATCGAACATTTTGTAAATAGACGTTGCCTGGGAATATTTATCTACCATATATTGATTTCTTTCGTTCGCCTCCGAATTAAATCAAGGGTATTTTTATTATTCCATACTCTTCGGTTATTAACTCCTTATGAACGACGTGATAATCATTTTTGACAAGAAACTTGAAAAATAAAGATGTTGAACAAAAAGCATGACATGTGAGGAATCTCAATGAACGAGGCAATCATGTCCCCCGGATGAGGATTATACATTCTCAATAGGGAAAATACTTGTCGAATTCGCGCGAAAAAGAAGGCTGTCGGTCCCCTAAAAATATTTGTTAACATTAAGATATAAATAACTGTAATAATGGTAGTATTTTATACATTAGGAACATTTTATACATAGACAATATTCGAGTTTACTTCTCGTTCTTATTATAACGCATACGTTTTTTTTTATATTCAACTATTTACAGTATTAAAAAGACTTAAGAAAAAAGTTTTCATTGAAATCTGGAGCAAAATAAATCATGTAAAGAGTAATAATTTGATTGGAAAGAATGAAGGGCTTTCCAAGCGTGTAAATGAACATATTAATTTGTCTTAAGTACGTTAAAAATCATAAAGCTATACTAGACTAACTTTTACAAGCGTAAAGCTATAGATTTAGAAGAACTAAAATTGAATACATCGATTTTGACTCATATCTACAGCTGTCACTATACGGGCGCGCTGGATTTTTCATAAATGGATTTGTTGCGGGCGTAACAGTAAAAAGTAAAAAATATCGCGACCGCCAGTAGTCGCCATCGTTTAAAATTACATACTTTTGTGTATTTTCAGTAAAACGTACACGCCTTTGTACTCACAATTTGTACACACACAACACTTTGTACACAAACAACACTTTGTACACTCGATTGTATACAATTGTGTGTACATAATATGTGTAATAAGTTCACACAATTGTGCTTACATACGAAACGCCTCACGGTGCCTCGGTTGTCTGTAACAACAGCACCGGTTCTGTGTAAACAATCGCAGAAACGGTCTCAAACGTAATTACGGTTAACAAGCCCCTTGAAAATACGTTTCTCCTCAATTTATTCCATTGGCCATTGTATTAATGAAGTTTTTATCAGCAGTATTAAGCTCTACAGATGGTATATTACAGGCTTTAATAATGTTTAGTTTTTGGACGAGCGAGCAATGCCGAGAATATTTGGAATCGTTAAACGTCTATTGAGTTCCATATAAATAACTACACACGAGGAATTTATTACTAAACTTAATAACTAAGGCCAAGGGCAAGTTCATTTTCTTTAACGAATATTAGATTTATATTCACTCCATGTTAACAGAATAATAATTTGTGTCGTAGCAATATCTTATTCTTAAGTCGTAGCAGCCTTCAGCGCACATACATACATATGTACATACATACACACACATACGTAGTTTATACAATAAATAGTCAAATAGTGGCCAAGGGAAAGTATAGAAAAGAAAATATAGCTAGGTCAATCGTAATTAAATTGGACAAAAGAATTTTATAATGAAAGTAAAAAAACTAATTTCTGCTCAAGGCATGTGAAAGTCAGTACTAAACGTACATTCTGACATTGTTAACATTAACAAAATATATTAATATGTGTTTATATTAGCTGTATTTACGACCCCCACCAAATGAATACCTCACGAGTTGGTCTAACACCTTTAAACCCAACAACGCCGAAGAATTACGATGCATTAATTATTATAATCAACGCAATTACCCAAACCGACCTACGTTATACCGCCGAGTTTAATTCGTTTTTGAAACTTGTGGAATTATTTATTCTATCAAAGCGCCTTTGCGGAATCGCGGTGAAAAGGTATTGTGACGTCTCACGCCTTAGACTTGTAAGCGTTACCGCGCTAAAGGAACTAAATGTTCTTTGTTTTCATTCTTAGTAAAGGTAGTTCTTAGTAAAGGCACTGTGAAGCAACCACAAACAGTCCTATTCCTAGTATTTTTCGAGTTTGGTTGTCAAGTGGGAAGATGAAGAACAAAACGCTTACGTTCTGTACATAATAGCGAGTGTATTCAAAATAAATTAAGGCTACACCACTACGACACTAAGTCTACACAGACATGATTTTTGTACAGTATTCCCCAAACGAAACAACAACTTCGCAAAGAATGCTCTTTATTCAAATGTTGACTTATAGGTCGCTCGTTTATATAAAACTGTCGCCAACGAAGTGTCCTTGTAACCTTGTGGCCACTGTCGCCGTTCGGGGCTACAATCGTCCGGGACAAAGTACCACTTACACTGATATTATTCCCCGAGACCCTCCCTTTAACCCCATCTCGCTCCTTTGACTGCGCTCGATTTAAGCAATCGTCGGGCCTTTCGGATCCCTATTTGCCTAAAAGTGGTTTTGTACCTCCATGGGACATGCCAAATACATGTGTAAGTACTAGAAAGGTAAAATGGACAACTGGCAATATTTCAAAATAAACTATGTGTACTTTATTAAAAGCTTTTAATCTCCATTTTACCTTAATAATGTTTAAAAGTTCTATCTCCATTAAAAGAGTTCCAACGGTTTTTCCTTATATCGTTTTAATAAAACGGTATAGTATACTTACTTGAACACCCAGCTGAATATCCAGTCAAATATTATCTATTATAAACCAATGTAATGTAGGCACGAGTAGGTATCTAAAACTAGAATTCTATTTTCTTTATGAAATGTGTTGGGAGCAATAATATTACAATTTTACATTACAACATTTATTTTGTTGATCTCATACATTATTTATAGGCCTAAGGCATCTGATATAAATTATTTCTCGGAAAATGTATTTATTTGTCTGTTTATTGTAAAAAAATCATTTACTATGTTTAAACGTCACGTGGAAACCTTTCTTATTCCTTGTTGTATAAACTTAAAGAGATTTTGAATATTGTCTGTAAATAAAAACGTAACATCACGCCCGTCGTCCCCGAAAGAGTTGGCGGAGGAGTGTAGTACACTCCCACGTTTCACTACGTTATGTTTAAGTCCCATGGAATAGGTGGTGAGCCTATTGCCATAGTGCCACCGGGCACAGATCCAGACATCCAGTCACTACTAGAAACTCTAGATTAGAAAATTCTAGTAGTTTCCGACCAGGGATTTGGACCCCGAACCCAGACCCAGGACCCAGAACCTCCCGATGGACAGTCGCGCTTACAACCGCTCGACCAACGAGGCAGTGTGTAAATAAAACATTTCTAAAAGATTCTTATCTGCTTCTAAAGGACATAATCTTATCGTGCTCGTATACTTTTGTTTACTATTTACCTATGTAGGTATAGGGTTTGCTTTTAAATTAAATACATTTCAGTAATTAACTTTAGAGAGTACGGTCGGTATTTGCACTTCGGTCTACACTCATCCACTTACAACTCCACTCACTGCACTGTCAAATATACATACATATGTACATATGTATATGTATGTATATAGAAGGTATAAAGCCCCGCGTGGTGGTTAGCTAAACAGTAAGCAAGTTAAACAAAGTCTGGTGCGGTGAACCCTCAAGTGAATAAACCAAAATAGTATATTGTCGCAAACGATTTTGTTTGAAAGAAATATGATATGTATACTAGGTCGAGATAGCCATCAAAATAGACGGACAGAATATCTCTAAGCCTAATTGTTTACCACTAAGCATTTTGACAATGGGGCATCGTGGTGCAGTATGCTATATACTCGCACTAGTCGCTTTTTGAGGGCTGTGTCGAACTACGTATAGTGACTTGCAGTCGATACCTTGAAAAATTAATTTATACGTAATTTAAGGGACAAGCGTGGGAAAAATAAAAATCATCCATTTTAAAAGTCAGCGCGTGAAATAAAAATATTAGAAAGCTTTAAGGAACACAAGAGCGGCTCAGTGTGGAATACTAAATGCATCCAACGTGAACGAACTGCAGACCACAAGCGGGAGACGTCGCGCTTAGAATGGAAGGGGAGGGGGGAGAGCTTTGAATGAAAGTAAAAGTTCGTTAAACAGTTTAACAGCGTTTTCATACTCTTCGTCTTCGTTGCGTGGACAGCTGATTGTACTAATGATTAATGCATACCTACTTAGGATTTAAATTATACGTTTTACCATAAATCTATATAATAATGCAAAAAATTTACAAATATCTTTTTTGTAACCTTCTTTATTCCTATCTGTTAACATAACATGTTTGTTTATGGTACCTTAATATCAAATAGTTAACAAGCGCCCCACTTGTTTTTCGTTACTGAACCATTTGTATCATTTCATATTTGTATTTACAAAATGTTACAATGTCGGTGATTAAAGTCGGTAATTTAATTAAATTAACTGATTCATTTGCTATTATACAGTATTTACATAATATGAAGGGATATTGTAAAATTTTACCGTAAATTATAATATGGGATGAATCGAGTATCCAAAATGAAAGTACAAAATTACAGCCAGTAACAAAAAATTCAGTTTGCGAATTTTAAACAACATTGGGTTGCGTTGCTTGCAATTTTGTAAGAATACATAAATTGTTCTGTCTCTTCGCCGGCATTTATTTCATGAAAATTAGCTCATTAATTTTTTTTATATAAACGCTTGCGTTGTTAGAACTACATATATACACAATATTACTTTGCCCTACTTGGTTGTTGATCCCAGAACTTCTTGTTCTGCAGTGGCTCTACCAACCAATAGACTGTCTAATTTTAAATTTTTTTTAAATAACAAAGTATGTAATTTATTATTTATGTAATTATACACTATATATTATTTAAATATATTATATATTAATAACGAACTATTTCAATTTATCCGAATGGATACGCGGAAACCTCTACAGCTAGAGGTTGGACCGTGTGGTATGTAGGTACAGGACTGAAGCGGGTAGCATTACGAGAGAGTTCAATATTCCAACTATTTAGTACTTCATTATAAATTCAATTGGCATCCGGAGCAACGTGCACCGGCTGCGAGTTGTATTCCACCAAACGTAACCTCTGGGGCGCTCTCGCGTACTCGTGCAGAGCAATCGCTACTGCTCTACTTTACTTCTGCTCATTTGCCGTTATACCTGCATTATGTACATACTCCGATATATATCTGAGCGCTTTACCCTCGATTCTTAAATGTACTAATCAACTACAGACAGTGTCATGCCACGCCGTATCTACAACAACAGTAGGTACTCTACGAAGGCGTTCGTCTAACCATATTTCTTTTTCTATCTCTGTATACAACATATACATACATATATGCCAATTGGCATTAACTCCGCCCTTTGTTAACAACAATAAAGAATAAAATAAAATAAATAAATTATGCAAAAAACTTACTTCGATAATGGTAAAGGCAATAAATGAATTTATACATTGGAACATCTCCACAAATGAAAAACTCATTATATGGTAACGAAACGGCTGATATGTATATTCTTTATATACATATGTATGTTTTTTGCACCCAGGCAAAGCCACTAATTAGACTCGTCACAGAAATATTTGTCCTAAGTGGGAATCGCATCCAAGCCCGTCAATAATTTACAATATGTTTGTTTGTTGTGCTACACAGCATACCATTATTGTGGTTTATTTACTCTCAACAGTATTACATCCTCAACAAAATTTCGAATATCATTGTAAATAGAAGATGGAACAAAGCTCCAGGAGCACTGGTGCAGTGAATATTTCCGTACTAACCGGCAACAGTACACGGCTGAGAATGTGAAGATATTTACTGCTTATACCCCGGAGTGGCAGAAAGCATGAGGAATGTGCGCATTCCAGCGCAGACTGCAAGGCAGTTATGTGCGATGCAATATAACATTATGATCATATATTTATAAGATTTGCAATCCAGAAAGTATATTGCCGTGCTGAATACTCATATGTATATTCTTGTCGCCATCGCATCTTCGGGAGTTCGAGTACATTTACATTTATAAATCATTTTATCAATTCTTCTTAGGCGTGTATACAAAAGGTTGCGTTTTTTTTATAACAATTTTGATCGTCTCATTCTTAAATTGCAAAACTTTAGGCAATCTCAAATTCTTACGTACATCAAGCTCAGTAGCACGAATGCTCTTTACAAAGACCTCCTTGGTAAATATCGATATAGACAAGTGTATTCAAGGAAAACTCGTCAATGACTCCATTTAACGGATTAGATAACGGTCACTGCGTTAACTGAAGGGTGTTTGCAGACATTGTGTAATGAACTGGCCACCTTCCAAGCCGGAACAAAGCGGGGACAATGAGTGAGAGCGCTGAATACTAACTACAGGCTGCAGCGAAGTTAGCACAAGTTTAGTAACAAGTCAAATTTACATGGGACTAGAAAACGGTGTGATTTAAATTACTTGTAATGTTGCTTAACTTAGCAAAACGTTACTTGGCCCCTTACATTTACTTGGGTTACTTTGATTGGTCAAAAATAGTCAATCTCTCTAATGGCGTAATTCTCGAACCTTGGGCAAATGTTCCTACATCACACTATGCGGTGCCCCAGTTACCTGCATTTTGCGTGTATCCACCCGTTTTTTCTTAAGTATAATTTAAAGACGAATTGCCATACTAGCTCAATCACGCTCTAAGGTTTTTTTATTTAAAAACCAAAGATTTCAGCCCTTCACTTGATTGAACTATCAACAGTTTAACGGTTCCTAATCTCTACATTTCGGCACAAATAAATATTTTAAGAACTTCATAATTATTTCATGGAAATAAAGTACTTTACAAATGTCGATTAATAAATAATACTTAAATATCTGCATTATCGATTTGCCGTTTAATGTCAGCCCACGCGTGTCCTGCCGCAGCCTTAATTATCCATTGGAGGAAAACCATTCCCATAACATGTCCACTCTCTTCTCTCACTACACATATTATATTCCTTCGGGGTGATAGATCACACGTGATTTATAATGCCATGGAATACGGACTCGGAGACACTCATTCGTAAAGAGAGAGAAAGTTGCGATAAATAATGAAGGCAGTTCTTTTGATGCTTTGTTTGTGGACGGAAATATTATGAACGGTAAATTGTCGCGTGATCTACGGCTTAATGTTGATAAGTAAAGTCCTCTTGAATATGCTTATTGCTAAATGGAAATAAGTGGTCATGTATCTAGCTGATACCCATAATTTGTTAGTTTCCCTACTTACTTACCGAAAACCCCTGCCAAATGAATACCTTATTGGTCGAACGGTTGCAAACACGACTTACTCATCAAGAGGTCTAGATTCCCAGATCCT
>DWME01001524.1:0-24395 GCA_018244795.1 Parelbella ahira ahira
TCTCGCCGCCTGTCCCATCTTTCGACCAAACAAATTCAACCCTACCGTTATTCCTCAAATTATCGCCACCCTTCTTTAATTATTTTCAGTATCAAAGTTGTAATCTAAATAGTACCACTTTTTAATTCGTTTATAATGACTTTTATTGTTTATTACTACATTAATTTAATTACAGTGTGATAATTATTATTTTTTTAGAATAAATTAAGCACTTTAACTTATATAAACCGTGAAACAAAAATCTATTGCCTACATGCGATTATACACTCAATACTGATCGATGAATATATGTACATATGTATATGTATCATAATGTCATATCAATATAATATACTAGACAAGACACGATATTGATTATAAATAAAAATAAAAAAAATCTTACAGTAATATGTTTTTTCTAAAGCTTACATCAACAGGTCAAAAGTGTAGTGAAAAAGTTGAACTTTGTGTTCAAGTACTTATTATGTGCAATTTCTCACTCCCTCGAGTAATTAGAGAGTCACGAAACTACAAATTGTGTTGCCATGTAATTACTTAAGGTCATAATAGGTCGTTTACAGCACCTGATAATTGGACTACTGAAATAAACATTTCTTTTAGAACGTTTGATTAAAGAAGCCCATTTTTCAGAATAGACCATTTTTCCAAAATTTCTCTAGGTAATCATACAATAAGTATATATTTATGATTAGTATATTCCATCGATAAACAAATATGGTTTAAATCCAGAAAAATGCAATCAGATTTTGCTTCAATTAACACGTGAATTTGTTTTAAAATTCTTCACTTTGGTATTTATCTATGAAACACAAAAAAATTGCAGTGTGTCAAAAATAGACGCAAGAAAAGGGTAAAGGGATTTTAAGTTATTCAGGCAATAAGGAACCGTGACATGTCGTAAGTTATAGTTTAACTACAGTTATTGTATTAAAAATGTCACCGTTGTTGTAGAAGCTTCAGGCCATAAACAACCACCTCGGCGTCGCGTGCCACGCTTCTATAAACTAGTTCACTTGGGGCTTCGGGTCTACGCGCGGGTCGTTCACCCTGACCTATTCAACCTTGTTACTTCAACTGAAAAGGACTCGTTCATTAAAGTTCTCAGTTCTGCTATCGTACTAATGTATTGTTCACCAAAAAGAAACCTAAACCCCTCGATATAAGAGCTACAGGATCCAGTAAATGGGATGTCAAATGAAAAAGAAGTCATAAATCTAAACGCACCGCGTTTTAGGTAATTAGAAAGCCCCAATGAGGGCTTTGTTCTTTTTAACGCATAAATTGATTAAGTAACTTTCGTCTGTTATTGTGCTTTCTTTTCTCAAAGTTGTGGAAAGAAACATATTCTCATATTCAATGGAATATTTTACCAGGTGAGGTATGTATGTGGGATAATGGCGAAATCCACTGTATCCGGTGAAGACCTGGAACGATAATTGGCAGGGCGCGGATTGAGACGGAAGAGTGTTGTTTGTTTATGAAAAATAGGGGAAACGAAAGATGATTTTTATTTTTTTTAGATAAAGTAAAGTAAATTCCGTGCACAATTTATTTCTTTCCTTGATAATAGAGCCACGTATTTAACGTGTAGGATAGTAGTAAAGAATAATATAATACATGTTACATATAATTAATTAACGATTCTAAAAAATGTAATTACGTAATAAGAAAAATAGCTGATGATAATGAAAGAGCGACTTATACGTTGTCAATCTTCCGACAATTAGTTCGCGAAATCTTCTCAAAAACGAAATCTAAGAACTATATAACTAAAATTTTATAACTCCTCGTTGACATCAAAGCGTAATTTTGAATATACACGTGATGTAACCCAGCGACGTCCGTCCGCGTGTCCCTGGGAGGAAGCGTTAATGGGCGCTTGCTTCCTTTCTAGGAATAGTCGTGTTCAACGTCTGTTTTGTTTGTTTACCTATTACAATGATCTTTTTGGTATCCCCTGTTACGCATGGCACCTCTACGCCAGGTACGGTTTTACTTACAATTTAAATTTTAAATTGGGAACATCGCCTTCCAGAACACATTATATTCAAATAAAACTTTTGTTTTGCCTTGCTTGTTATCTGTTGCATCTACTAGGTGTTTCGTTGTTTCTATTTCTTTCATTAACTTTTTTGCTTTGATAACTATTATAAACGGTTTGAAAATTACAATAGACAATCGTTGAAAACTATCGCGACATTCTATGATAGTCTCTAGAAAGTGATCCATCCTTTCAGTAACGCTTACTAAAATATTTCAGTCAGTAGCTTGTAAATGCAATGCTATCATTTTGAATGGATTCACTGCCGCATGCACTTTGCCGAATTGCATCTGAGAGTAGCGAACGTGCATGCATGTAATTGCACTGGCACTGTATTTATAACTGACCCGTTTTCCCCAGAAACAGGATGCTATGCAAAGACTGCGGTACCTATTTCTGGATCATCTGACACATTGTATGAAATTGAATAAGTGTGCAATGATGTGTCATATTGTGAGTTTTGGTTGTTATTATTATACCCTTAGGCCAGGTCTCTCTAGGAGTAGGCAGAGAACAGTGATTATGAATGCTATATATCTTACAATGCTACACATTATATATATACATTGATCAATTTCTATATACAGGCACACGCACGTTGGTTTCAACGCCTTCTTATTCGTCCATCACGCGAATATCTTTTGATAGTGTCCTACAAAGTTATTACATCAATCATGTTTGCAAATGTACGACAATTTTATTGGTAGGTTAAATTAACTTTGTTCTTTAAACGTTAAAAGCGGATCCTTAAAAAGACATGTTTTTGCAATAAGAAATTTGTCTATACAATCACTTGAGTCGCTGGGATTTCTTATGAAATACTAAGTATGATAACATTCCAATATTACCAACTTTCAGTTTACTAACCGTACATCGATATTCGTTTAAATTTAACTTATTATCTTCAGATACATCGAAAATGATACGAGAAAACAAGTGCACGACATGTAACATTAAACATTCAGTTGTTTAACAAACTAATCGGCTTACTTGTCATATTGAAAATGTTGCTATATACCTATAGATATCTACATATATATAAACAACGCTTACGTGACTCCACTCATGCGACAAAATAATCTTGAGGCTTCCAACAATATTACATCGGCGTTCGATTTGCGATTGTGTGCACAAAACGTTGCATCACTGAATGAACCTTGCGGGTTTTGCGCTGACGGCGATGACGAGGCTTCGCTCGAACAAATCCATTCGTCGTGTCGAATTGATACACGGGCATTCGTAACTGTAATACATATAATATTTGTAAAATTCTCGTAGATTTTGGCCCTCACCGCTCCAATGAGGTCTGATAGAATAGATATTTGGCACTCGGTGCCCACTGTCCTTAAGAATGGCCTTAAGAGATCTAGCCTGATGATATAATAAATAATAATAACACTCATAGATTTTGTTACGTTGTTAAGCTTACGTCCTTCAGCGCTGCAACCTTTTGTGGGTATTAGTCATCACAAGTATGTATTTGTTACAATTTCGTCCTGTTTTTAGACTGGCTACTCCAAGACGGCGTCATTATTTGTCAAACTCATTTTGCGATTTCAATGGTGAATTTATTTTTGATCAAGTAATATAATTTACTATTTACAATTTCCTATTGTTTCCAAATTTTTTGTAGTTACACAGATAAACGTTAACAATGTCATCGAACAAAAATTGGATTAAAACACAGTCATCAATCATTAATACAATTTATTTGTTATAATGATTTGAAACGACTGCTAAAATTAATCGAACGCCGACAAAATTCGAAAACATTATACCAATAATTTCATTATAGAACCAACAGCGAGTTGGCACAAAGGGCCCGTAACTCGCCCGTCAGTCACGACCGGACACCCTTTGTGTTGTGTTGATAGCAATCGCCCTGCAATAGGCACAATGCTTAAAGCAAACAAATAAATTTATCCCTCGATACATTCAGTCTGTACAATCATAACTCGTCATACTCTTGTTTTCCTGGTACTGCATAACCGATATATACAGCCATTGAAAGTTAATATTGAAACCGAGCGTGTAAACAATTAATTTAGAAATAAATCTAAGTCCGTATTTCGCTCTACAAAGAAGTGTTTGTCGATTGACGTCAGTTCTTGTTCATTGTGCGTATGACATTTGTATTTAAAGGTTTATTGAAGTATTTTCTTTTCATTTTAGAGATGTTTAGTACCCTACTTTACGTTTCAGTTGTTTGATGTTTTCTTATCATTTATAAGTCGAATATCGTCCGTTCCAAGTCCTGATCAAACACTCCAATATACAGCTACAAATTTAACACTAATAGTGTTATTTTCAAGCGGTACTAACATTAATGTTCCTATTATTTCGGTACTGTTCAAGGTAAGTTCTGGAAGACTGTAGGCGGCAGCGGTCACTGGTGACTGCCGCCAGCTCGCTTGCTACTCTCTCAAAACCAAAAAAGAAATCATTTTGTTCCATTAACTTCTTACGCTTCATTAAAACCAAAAGTAATGATACGTACTCGCAACGATCAAAACTGATACAAAATACACACGACCCTATGAATCGGTAATGGATACGTAGATCAGCAATTTATGTATCAGTAGCTCGGAGCCAATAATTATGTTATAGTGTTCTCGATTCGCGGTTTAATTATGATTGGTTGTTTTTCTATTTGATTACACGTCCGATCCAATTTGGTGCGTTGATTCGTAGCACTCGTAATAACTGACCGTTCGCTGCTTACGTTTTGATTTATGCGTCGTTTCATTTTGAAATTACAATAGACCGCCTTTATCCGTGCCTCTTTATACTAACCAACTCAGTCCGGCGGCAATGCAAGTGATATGTGAAAGCAGATTTGTGTTACATATGTACTTGTTCATTTGGGTTTATATAGGTACATAAGTATTCTCGATCTTTTTATTAGCATACGTTACAGCAATGATCTGGTAGCGCATTGCTGAACTAAGAAATGTATGTATATATATGTTATATGCATATTCATTTATACCTATAACAACATTCATAAATTGCACTAAGCATAATAAATTAAATATATTGTGGGGTGGTAAAAAAATCATCATAACGCAATTACATATCTGACTTGTAAATACGATTACGCGATACACTATCGCCGAGAGCGACCGCGACGCGAGTGTATGTCTAACAGCACGTACTCCAATATTGTCCATTAATCAGTACAGCGGATAACCTAAGAGAATTGGTATAAACCTGACACATTTAAAAACAAGGCTGTGAACTGACAATTTTGAGCCATATTTTTTTACTATACACACACACATTCAAATATAATACCCACGTATTATATTTGAATGTGTGCGTGGAACAAGTATTTTATGTATTAATCCTCCAATTTAAATATGGAACTTGGCGTGACTATATAGTAAAATTGAGAACAAATAGCTTTATACAATACTTTCATTTAATTTTAATCTGTGGAATCAAGTACTTATTTCTTTTCGTCATCGTCCCGTTTCGGCATAAACTTTTTCGTGTTTTAATCTAATAATATTGTACCCTTGTGTTACGTTTGAAAATAATTTAGTAATAGCATTGTGTTTTAATAATGTATGCTGGTATTGTTTTAAAATTGCGTTGTAGCGACGACTGTATAGATAGTAGTAGGTCGTATCAGAAAAGACGTTTATCACATGATATCAACCTTATCACAAACAGAAATATCAATATTTCAGTCGACTGTGATAATGTGTCGATGAGGTCCAAGCTCCTCTGCCTATTACTTTTTACGTGTAAATTGAGGTATTTTTCTTTTGTTTTTTATCAATATATAGATATAGAGTATTAAACAGACACATGGAGATTATTTAACATTTATCATTTCATATCTATTAATATTTTGATTAGATTACGTTACACATCACGGCTTAATCACGTAAATATTTATGTTTTTTTTTCGGAATAGCCCAAATTGTTAGTCTCAGCTACTACCTCGCTGCAATTACCGGGATTTTAATGAAGAAGGAAACCGAGCACCTGTAGGAAATACTTCGGACATTTTTTTAAAATGTAGAAATAGGCTCGCGTTTTGCCGCAATATATATATACTTGGAAGCTGGTACACAAATTGATCGTTGTATGTATGTATCTACGCATACACATGTTGTATCTATACCTACATATATTAGGTATAGAAAAATCTACACCATTTTACCTGAAGTACGATGAATTTTTTAAATTTTGAATTAAGAACGCCAAATTTAATTTATTTTTAAAGGAACACGTAACGATATTCATTTAGATAGAGATTATGTGTTCACGTACGTACGTTACATAAAGCATGGAAACCAATAGAGAATAATGATGCGATAAAAAGTGCGATGAATAAGCAAGTATGCCCGCAGAGCCGGCTGGGCTCCTCGCCGAGCTGTGTGAGGGAGGCCATGTGTTTATCCGTATTATTATTCGCTTCACATTACGGTTTAACGGTCACGCTAATTTTGGAACGTGACGTATTTATTCAAACGTTCAACTATATATTTAAAAATCGGTGATGAATTTAATGTAACTAAAATAAAGTAATCGGAGTCTCTCTGAAGGATAGGATCAAAAATGATACTATCCGACAGAGAACTAAGGTCACCGACATAGATGAAAGAATTAGCTCGCTGAAGTGGCAATGGGCTGAGCATATCTGCCGAAGAACCGACAACCAGTGGAGTAGGCGGGTTCTGGAGTGGAGACCGCGGCTCCGCAAACGTAGCGTAGATGCCCTGCGGCCCGGTGGGATGACGATCTGCGAAAGGCTGTAGGCAGATGCTGGATGCGACAAGCCAAAGACAGAGCGCGATGGCGCTCATTAAAGGAGACCTATGTCCAGCAGTTGACTGAGATAGGCTGATGATGATGATGAAAATAAAGTGTACCTACTATAAATTATTAATAATATAATTAATACAATAATGTAGAGAGGTTTAAGTATTTCTACTGCGACATCTTCTACGGCTCTAAAAGTAATCACGTATATATACAATTGTTTTCAAGTATTGTAAAGGCTTTGTACTGTCCCAATATGCAAAGCGTCAAGAATAAGCAAGCCCAAAAAACACATACTTATCTTTTAGTCCGTGTGAACTTAATATTAATAAAGATTTCTTTCATTGCAGGTAAACCGACCACAGCTATCCAACACTAAAATAAGGAAAGGGTTGATAATAGTTATTAATAATTAAATGGTGAATGGCAATAGGGTCATTGCATGGTGGGACGTAAACGTAACTGGTGAAACACGAGAAAGTACACTTCACTGGCTATTCCAGGATGCTATCGGCGTGGTGTTACATGGTTAAGAAAATTCATCTACTTACATGTACGTTTTTAATTAAGGCTTACAAAAACAGAACGGATACAAGACTAATCTGCGTTTACTTTTTTAAAAATTCTCAGTATTTATAGAATTATGCTAGCTATTCACGTCAATATATGTTCCAGAAATTTCTCTTGTTTATGATTAACAGGCAGATACAGGCCTTTCCCAACAAATGACAAAGTCAAATGTGAAGCATTTTGATTATTCAATAGGCGCTCCCGAATTTGCTGCACATCAAACAATTACTCACTCTGCTGACTTAGGCTGTATAGAAAGATAAATTTCACTTCTCCATCGATCAATTCGAATTGAACCTTATGTTGTATACACTTAAGATATACTTCAAAGCGTCTAATAGATAAAAACAGAAGCAAAACTCGAATATCTTTTGGCGTCTCGTATCCAATTACAATAATAAATGAATCCGTCGCATGCGTCAGCGCTGTTCGAATAAGATCACCAATTATAACGTCGCATATTAAAATGTATGTTGCGATTACATAAAATTTTAAACGAGAAAAAAACCTTATTTATTCATTTCGTTAACCAGGCAGTTTAAATTTTGATGTATCAGCTGCGTTCCGTTTTACGTAACATACGTAATCAATCTTATCGACTTCGATATTTATTTTGACAGCGGAGCGACATCGCCCCGCGTCTCGGCTCAAAATAGCTCCCTGGTGGATCCTCTACTAAATGACGGATGAATAAATAAAACTAAATAAAGTTATCGATTCCTGTAGTTGTACCTGTGACATTTTACTGTGGCAGTAAATTAGGTACAAGATTTGGCATTATTATTTTTGATGACTGTTGGTATTTAAAGAAAAGTCCTGAGACTGTAGCGAGACAGCTTTGCACTTTTTTCGCTTTCGAGATGAGCCCAGAGCGATGACCCAAACGGAGGTTACAGAAAAAGTAGTTATGGAAACATTACGAACAGTTTCTTTGTCATCGTCTCAGTACCGTCCCACTGATTTCATCCGGCTGCATAGATTTCGTAACACAATATTACTCATTAAGATAAAGCTGTAGAAAGTTCTTTGAATTCAAAACGAACCATTATTATTCCTTGTCTTAACTGCGATTGTGTTTAGAAAGAAAACGTCACATTTCTCATTAAGATTGATTGCCGAATGTCCGTTGTCCATGCTACTGTTGAATTTATGATAATAGAATGAGATATTTGTGGCTAATATATCCCAAATCATATTTGGTTTTTTTTACTTTTGCAGATATTTGTGGCTAATATATCCCAAATAATATTTGCTTTTTTTATTTTTTCACCAGCCATTATGGTGGAGTTTGCCAGTGGGCATTAAGTTCGCCTTTTATTATATCTGCCTCGGTGTGTAAATCTATGTTAAGCATAACAATAATAATGTTAAATAAAGATACATCCTCATGGTCACGTGCTAAATTTCCTGTGTCCCATGTTGACCGCATTACACACACACAAGTATCATAAACACACATAAATGCATCGTCGAAACATCTGCGTAGCCGGATTACTCTGGATCAATTGTCAAATGCTTCTTCGGATATTTACGATGTTCCTTGGAGGAGATCCCTCGGGAGTTTTCCATAATATTTGCTGCATACTTCCGTTATGCAATGTAAATTTGACAATTTTTGAAGTTTTTTGTTAGCTACATCACTACTTTTGATTAATATGTGATATTTTTCAATTTTATGCTCTGCCCTAAGTGCTCAATTTATGTAAGATTCATGTGTACACACTTTAATATCGTTCACAGCGTAATTATAAAACGATAAATGCGATTCCTAACAATTTAAACAGCGGCTTGAAAGCTGTCAACGTTATTGTCCCCGTTTTCACTTTCCTTCGTCAATTAACGATTTGCACCGCGCAGGCAAATAAATGACAATAGATTAACTGTTTTCTTGGTGATTAGTTTGAAACATTGGTGTTTTTTACCATCAAATATTTCATTGATGATTCTGGTTTCATCTCTTATCCGAATATTGTTGCCATTATACCCATTTTTTCTTGATTATATCGCTCCAATTAATAAACATTAACTGGTGGTCAATCTCACATTTCTCTTTGCCATTCTTAAAACAGTTTGGCAGTACATTAACTGCTCAATACGATTACCCACCTCGTTGCACGTTACTCGTTAAAAGTGAAACGAATCCCTTAGTACACGTACCTACTGTAAACGATATGAATGATACGACGCAATAATAACATGCGTTTCTAGTTCTACGAAACAGCAATCTCACTTGCATTTGCCGTTTTGATCCTCGATCATTCTTTTTTGCCGCACATTACTGTTTCGTAGAATTATTCTCGAAACCAGAGAGAGATACCATTAATATTTTAATTTATTTTCTGATGTTTGTAATCTATTTCCGCTTAAAGAGTTTTCTCCATGAAAATATTATCATACAGCAGGCTAATTATGTTTTAGCTGTTCCCGAAGATTTGAAAGTTATTTGTCGTAACATAAAAATTTATGGTAAAATGTATCATTGACCAGTATTTTTATTGCGTTAGCACTTATGAAGAATTCTCTCACGCAGTCGATTTGACCTAATTTTTGATCTATTTCGTAACATGTGTCTAACGAGGCGTACAGAAATAGTAAAGCGTTTCATGTAAACTTTCAGCATTTGGGTGGGTGGATTTAGTTTTATTTTATACATAGTTTTTAACAGGATTTAAGTTACCCTTTTATAGTTCAATTTAAAATCTTCCTAGTGATTAGAAAAGATAATTTTAGTTTTTTCGTACCTTAGTTCTGATATGTTTCGAAATTATAATTTTAGAATCTTTTAAAGGTGTCGTTACTCAAATACAAGCATACGATTTGATTCAAATCGACGAAAACTACGGTTGTTGCTCTTGAGGACTAAATTATTGCAAAGAAAATGATTATGTACGAAACATTTCTTGTAGAAGGTAAGTTTATAGACATACGGACAATTTTGTTGGTGAATATCTTATCTTTAAAAATAAAGAAAGCGACTTTCGTGTATTTTTGTGATAGCACAATTGCTTTTGTACTTATCTGGAAAAAACGCGTTAGCTGTTTTTATTATTTAATAAACACGCATGATGAAGCTTAGCAAGTCCTAGTGACATGTTGGATTTCGAAATTTTGGTACAATTACTTATTGGCAAATTGCATAATGATCAAGTTACAGTCCTACGTAATTCACTAGCGTTTCACACTAGTTGTTATTTTAACGTTCTGACCGGATGTTTAATGTATTTACACTCACGATCGTGTTACTTATGGGTTGTACGATTTTTAAGATGACCCAATTCTATGATCTATTTAACGGTACTGTTTCGGAGTACGCATCTCTGATCTAATGGGAGACTTTGACCTTAATGTTTTTAACGAGTTGACCTGCCGTGTTTTTTTGTGTTGTATGCTTATATTGCATATTATGTACGCTTATGATGTCGTTATCCAGGTGGCTAAGTAGTGGAACACTCTGCCAGCGCCTGTGTTTCTGGTTACATGTAACCTAGCACTGTTTAAAACAAGGGTGAATACATTTTTTCTAGTCATACATGCTTTATCTTTGACGCATCTGCGCTTTCGCTCAAGTGGGATCGCAGCCCGACCGTAGGCGCTTGGTATAACAGTATGCATATTAGACTTCATCATGAATAAAGCGTCGTACACCAACTTTAGTGAATACTGAAATTATTACTATGGTGTATTTGTGAATTCTCAATAAAACCTCCATAATTTAATCATTCTAGTACGTACTTAATATGATATAAATTAAAATTTTGAATCGTGACTGCAAATCGGGAGGTTCTGGTTCTAAATCCCGCGTCAGGTACTATTGGATTTTTCTAATTTAAAAATATCTAGTAGAAAGTGACTCGGAGGCTGGATCTGTGTCCGGTATATGGCAATAGGCTCATCATCTGTTCCATGCGACTTAAACGTAACTGATGAAACGTGGGAGTGTACTACACTTCTCTGCCGACCCCTTTGGGGATTACAGGTGTTTTGTTACGTTAAAATTTTGTTAAAAATTGTTGAGTTATATAAATCACATTTAAATTCATAGTAACCGCACACCATACATTCTCGACAATGTGATTAATTGAAATTGCCTGACTGATTACACGTCCCTTGTAATTGTTGTTACCTGTATCGTTTTATTAGGATTTGGACGTGTAATTTTACAGATAACACCTACTACATCATGCACCAGCTCTAGAGTCGCGTTAGGTTGTGGATAATAGGGCCATAGTGAAATATAAAGAAGGTGCTATAGACATTAGGGTATTAAAAATAAAAACAAAAATATTGCTGTTATTAATGATATTGATACATACATTACACTAAAATTATACACTAATATACGCAACTGGAAAAAAGTCGTTTGTCTCACAAAAAAAGTAGGGCAATCATAACGACGACTGCGCGGGAGTTGATCTTCGAAGGGGTCCAAGGCCGTTGGAAAAGTTCCAGAACTTTTTTCTATTTTATGACAGACTTCGGTTAAGCGGCACTATAGTTTATTAGTTTCAACGAAACCCGTTATTAAATTTATTTTTATTTTTATGATGACGTGCGCCGGTTACTCACATCTGCTTCGTTAAGTTAATCACTATTAGTCCGATGTGGTACCGAGTTGGATAGATTGCAAATTGTAGCCTATTAATAAATAACATTATAAGGTATTATTAAAAATATTAATAATGTATAAAAACCGTTCTCTCTGTACTCTTCTGTGAAAAACAGTAAGAAAGTGCATGCTAATATTCGTTTATTTCTTGCACGAGCTCTGCACTGTGTTTCGAAGTCGCCTAGGATTATACTCTTGATCTTGTGTGATTTGGTCAATATATACATAGTTTCCTTCCATTTAGGTTGGCTGAATTGTTCACTGTACGTATACCTATTTATATATTCGCCAGTTGTATCCTGTCTGCTATTATTACCCATGTTTTAGCGATAGGGACATAGAGTGAGAAACGAGCTTGATTATTACTGGAGATGACCTCATCGTCACGCCAAGTCTTGGCCACTTCACCCAGAAAATTATTATTCACTTCGTGTTCACACGTTTTTAGAACGTTTCCACTTGCCCCTTATGAACAACCGGTTAGCAAATTCAAACTTCTCGGTAGGAAATTTACAACAAATTTGTATCTCTCATTTATCTTAACGCCTGAGGGCATCTCATTCACCGACCAACGTATAATTGCTCTATTCTTACGTATAATTGCCTTTATAAAAACTCTCACTTTGGTGGTAACCTTTGTTGGAAATTTATCGAATCGCCCAAACTTATCGTAAATATCAGAAAAGAATTTGTTATTGCCGAAAGTATTAGTTGATTTTAATTATTGGCTTTTGCTACATAGTTGTGTACATATTGGAAAGGTTACCGGGTCCTCGTCAGTAAATTAAATTTTAAAATGCCATGTATTTGTATAGTAAACAAATGAAATTGCCATACATTGCCGAAAAACATAAGTGAGTCAAGCCAGTACATACGAGTATGTATATTATAATCATGTGTATAAACACTCACGAGATATTTGATAGTAAAAATTGAAATAGGGTCTAGACATTAAATTTGTCAAGTTATTCCAAAGTG
Organism: Parelbella ahira ahira; assembly: GCA_018244795.1. Taxonomy (NCBI): domain Eukaryota; kingdom Metazoa; phylum Arthropoda; class Insecta; order Lepidoptera; family Hesperiidae; genus Parelbella; species Parelbella ahira. Next base: position 12,969 of record DWME01001524.1, read on the forward strand.
GTTGAGCCTGTCCAGATTTCTACTGCGAACGGCCCACAGCAGAATCTATTTCTGCTGAGCTTTCTGTACTTGTCTTCCGTTGTTTTGATGCGTATCGTACAAACTTACTCTAGCCGCTTGAGCTGAAAGTGATAGTTTTACAACAACAGCTCATTCCCGTTAGTCATTGTGCAGCTGGGGAAAATCTGGAACTTGAATCACTTTAAATTGGGTCTCCCAGTATTTCTGGATTTTTATGCAAATGTCATTGATGAGCATCCCAAGTGGCTGGTTATTTCGATGACAGTGACGGTCGATGTCTTTCATTTATACGTAAATCGCTACGAGACCAAAAAGAAATGTTACTTTCTTAATTACCTTAGTTGTTTTTAAAATCTACATTATGTCACAGATGTCGAGGCCATGTGTGGACGGTAATGACTATTGCAGTAACCCCATAACGTGGCAGCTCATAAATCACCGATGGATGTCAATTGATCAATCGATTATTTATGCTTATGATCTTGATATGGTTGTGGGCATGTCAGCATAATTGTGAGCCTATTTTTACAAACGAAACTTTGAAGTTATATGTCTATAGCCAATGGCACGTGCGACCGTCAACCACACGCTCTAGGTGGAAATATGGAGCTCTAATGATAGCTTCATAGTAAAAATAGGTAGTGATGGTACTGTCACCGGCGAACCGCATATTCGTTTGACCGCAACAATGTTCGTTACAAAAGGTATCGATTTATAATTCAATAATAACTGAAGTTTATTCTATGTTACCGAGTAGGGACACTTCACAGAATCATTTCCTATGTTATTATTATTACTCGCGACCGCAGCGTGTCTTCTTGTGTTTCAATGCGAATCTAGTTCTTCAACATTGCTATGCAGTGACGCGACGCGTCATACGACACAGCGCTGACGCTGTAACGCGAGACAAATGCCGAGCTTTCAAATGGATTTCTTCATACATAATAAATAGGTAGGAATTCTGGGTGGCGGCATTTAACGCAACGTTAAACATGACGCTGCTTTTTCATAGATTATGGTGGAAAATAAAAATCTTCCCGGAACAAACTCAACTTATTACTTTTAATCGATGAACACAGCAAACTATGTGTATTCGGGGGTCAAGAGAAAGAGCAAAATGACAAGTAATAAATGTCAGATTCAATAATGAAATTCTATGCAAATGTGTTTATAAATCCAGTATTCAAATTTGTGTTTTGAAGTTCATCTTCGATTCTCGAGGGTAGTGGTGTTGTATGCCTTAGAAACGTGCGACTGCAAAGCCTTAAATAAAAACTATTGCCTTAATGATGTCTTTTACCGAAGAGTTTCGCAATAATAAATAATTTGTTGTTAAATAATGTATCTGACATGAATCCCTATGCGCTATTGTCAACTCTACTCGCAGTTCATCTGAAAGGGCCTTGTTTGCTACATGGAACAGCGGTGGCGTAGATCCATTAGCGAGCAAACGTGTTGAATCGTCACTGAGCCTGCCAGCTAAGTTTGGAAATGTATTTTGATACTGGGTTTTCAATGCATCGTTGTGCTGACTTGCTATGTACAAAACGCATGGCTTAGAAATCAAGAGCTTTCGGTTCGTACCCTATACCAATATACGAGCAACGTATCAAAATTTAATGGTAACGTATGTTTCCGTGTCATCAGTGGATAACCACCTTAGGAAAGAAAGTCAATGTCGAACGCAGATAATGTCTACAATTTATGGGACATAGATAACGTGACACAAAGAGATTTGCGTCGGGAATGAATGTACAATTATTTTGAGCAGACAGCGCGTCTGGCTTTGAATTAACTAATAAACTTCCGTCCAGCACTCCACAATGTCACGCCGGTTTCTCCACCTTCTTTGTTTACGTTATCGCCTGTACTTAATTGTACACTTAGCTCCTTTATTGACGAGACGATTTTGTATTAACAGGACGAAAAGCTACTGCTTTACTAACGAGAGGATTATTTGTGTAATAATCTAAAAATTAGCTGTCCATAAACTGCTGGCATACTGTCTGTAGAGTTTTGATCATTTACACATAGCAAATGTGTAAAACGATCATGAAGACAAATTATATTTGTGTTTCCTAGGAAGAGATTCTCAGACACTCAGTACAGAAACGGTAGCAATGTTTTCACTATGAGAAACATTCGCTCGTCGAAGATTTAGATCGTGCGTGGCATTTATATGACGACCCGTTTGGCATATTAGTCAGCGTGCTGAACTGTCGTAGAAAAGGTCTCTGGTTCGATTCCTGGTATATTCGAATAATAAATTAAGGAACCTGTGAAAGGTACGACACCTTTGAACACGTGTTTGATGTTTGTATTCTTGTCTTTGTGTTTCATCACGGTATCCCATGAAAGCAGGAATCTCTTGCGTGAGTTTGAAAAACTATTTATTTTATCAGTCTACCGCTGATCCAGTCCGCATTAAACAAGCGGCAACGTCATAAACTTGACCTAATGCATTCAGATTGTAACATTCTTTTATTTATTCTTATATTTGTACACTACTGCTACCTAGACAAGAAATAAAATCGCTTTCAATATTGGAAGAGTCCGGTAACTCTTAATTATTTAAGTAATTAACGACGATGGCGCATTTTTTGTGAAATATTCAGATACACTTAGCTTTTATGAAGATTGTTTGACAAGATTATTAATTAAAAATGTCATAGACAGAAAGTTACACGAATATTAATTTTGTTTTGTTGAATAATAATAGATTAATTTACTTTCCTATTTACATTGTTCGGTACTTTCTTCATTACACGAATCAATTTACAATACCATCTTTACATAATGAAATAACGCGATCTGACATTTAAACACTGGCGAATATTGTTTCATGCCAATTTTTAACATCGACCTATTGAATAACTGCATATTTACACGTTCGCTTAACTTTATTCTCACATCGATACATCATTCAGTCGATATCCCGACGGTAGAACATCTTCGGTTATGCAACAGTGTATAATAATAAAAACCTCATAACATGGACACGCTTTACAATCAATATTTTTTTTGTTGGGCGGTGTGTAGACAAGAGTGTACGTGAACTTCCACCTTCGTGCAGCCTGGTGTCATAAGGTTGTCTCGTTAAAGTGCGTAAGTGAAAAATTGATGCTGCTTCATTAGGGTTGGCACCGACACTCGAGATAATTATAATATTTATCGTTAGATAACGTAACATCACATCTGTAATCCCAGACACCGGGCACACATTTATAGTAAGATAATTTTTAAAAAGTCTCCATTTGATGCCCCGTTTGTGTAGTATAGTTTTTGATAGAGTAAAAGTGTATATTTTCATGTACATATCTTATAGAATTTAAATAGTAACCAACATGTTGAATTAATTTTGACTTTGTTCTATACATACGTACGTAAGAAATGTATTCCTTTAGTCTATCAATTTGTGTAATTCAATCCCATCAATTGAACATTTTATCAAGTGATGTGATTGTCTGTTAGAGAAACTTAACATATTTGATTCAAATCGAAACAATCGAATAATTGTAATAGAGTATTGCTCTGCACTTAACATTCTGTTTTTACTCTGCTACGCTCAAAAATGAAACCAGTATCAACCCTGGCCCCTTTAAAAGCTATCTCCATGTACTCATACGTCTCACGCCTCTTCACAGCACTTTCTCTAGAGCACTGCCACTTTTGATTCGTGGCACATGACGTCATCGCATTGATCGATAGTTAATGTTAATAAGCCCTAATGACGGATTGATTGTGGGTGTTGTCTTCGGTCGGTTGGAGGGTTCGTGGGCGCGCGTGCTGGAAGTGGGTTTGATTGACGTGTTCTTGTGTCGTTAGGCTCATTACTGAAACTTTTTTCCTAAACCCGTTGTCGTTGATTGAAAGAGAAAAATCACCTTTGAAGATAGCATGCTGTACTTTGACACGGTATATATATGTACGTGTTCTTCGCTTTGTGGTTAGCAGTCAAATTGTGAGACGAACAGTGAAATTCAAAGTTTTCGAAATTGTCAAGTTGACAAATTTTTCATTAATAAACTGTACCTTTTTGGGTCAATGTCGTTGTTATATTGATATTATGGAATGTTAATGGCTTTTATAGGGATTTGTAGAGCTTTATTTTTGTTTTTCATCTGACTTTGTAAATAAATGATTTCCTCTTATATTATAAACTGATTTGACATTTTAATTTTTATCATATGTGACGTTGTATATCGCTTCATGGTATATCATTGTATCCTATGTCATGTACTGGTTTTCATGATCCTTTGACAGTTACGTGTTATCCAGTTTATCTTTAATTTAGTACAAATTTTACCTAAAGTGTTACTTAAGTGTATGACATATTTAGTACTGTAGCTTAATTAATTAATTGATAAATGTTAGTGATATATTTCAATGATAGCCTTGTGGCTTAGAATTTCGCTCATTCAGGGTTCAATTACTGACGTAGGTACACCTCTTTGTTAACAGTATTAAAAAGTGCATTTTGATAATTAAACGTTATTTCTTGTGACATGGACAAAAACATCGCGAGGAAACCTACAGATCTAACAATTCTCCATAATGTTTACTACGATGTTTGCAGTCTTCGAATCCGCCATTGGCCAGCGTGGCAGACTTTAGCCTTAAACGTTCTCATTATCAAATGAGTTCTCTGTCCAAGAGTGGCCTGATAAAACGCTTAATGATAATGATAATAAAACAGAATGATAATGGCGTTCGTAAAAACGATCACTCTTATATTAAATAGGTACCTAATACAGTAGGTAATAAAGATTATATTATCCATGTTAGTAGAAATGTGTTCGAACAAATGTTTAATGCTAAAAATATTACATGTCATCGTTACATTTGGCAGCGTCGTGTGAAAGTGAGAGTACGTACAGACGTACACGAGTAAGTATTGTGAAATAAATTGATGTGTAAAGGTAATCCACATCCGTACGCGGCCCGCTTTCATATCCTTCTCGTAATACATCGCAATAATTATTATTATTGAATTTTAATATTACGTAAATATAATCACCGCGCAATAATATGTTTCCATAATTTATAATTGCTCTTACGAACACGCCGCTGGTGTGTGTATGTCGTTGTAGTTGTGCAGGGGTGAGTATGCGTAAATACGTACCTACGTCAAGATTGTTGTAAAATTTCAGTCATATTTTGTAGTTGAGTCGCGTCGAGAATGGACGTTTACGGTTATTTGTTTTTAATTTTTCGATTTTGTTAATGATTAAAACTTGTGATATTGATCTTACATTATTCTAGAAAATTCCACGAGAAGAAATACAATGTTATGAAACCGTTTAATGTCTTCGAGCAGAATGAACATATTAGAAAACACCTTACTTTATATAGTATAATCAATCACTCCAGAGATCTGAGCTGGCATTCTGAAAAACGATAAACAACCCGTGATGGTCAACCATTTAGAAGCCAATCATGTTCAGTGTTGTATTTCACAGATTGTACAAGTACGCCGCCGCCTCCTCTATGTCGCCATTCATATTAGTTTAATATTATTTCAATATTATTTGAAATAATATTTACCAAATAGATTTTTTCACCTCAATTGTTAGTACACAATATGAAAGTCGAATATCACAATTCACTTTGTTGAATTCGGAGCAATATTTTTAAGAGATTTATTGAACACTTAAAATCGTCGTAATTGTGTTTCAGAGAAATTCACGCTCATTAATGTGGGTACAGTTAATATAAATTGAGTTGTGTATACGAAATGGTAATATGTTATGTTAATACAGCAGTAACGATATGTTAATATAGCTTCCTCTCGCACCTCAGTGAAGGATGTTGTGTCGATTTTAATTACGCATTTTCTCATGTTTATATCGGTACGCGTGAAGTAGTAATATTGTCGATATGATTCATTATTGTAATGTTAACATTAAGTTCTAGCAATGTGTAGCTAAGTAAAGTCAAAGTTATTTTAGTAGTAACTAATTTAAAACTACGTTCTTGCGGTAAATGTAACGCCTGTAGTTTGACGAAATGGCAGGCAGGGAGTGCACTAAACTCCCTTGATTGCCAGTTACGTTATACATTTCACCTTGGAATAGGGGGTGAGCTGAAAAGTGTAATTGCCTGTCACAGTTAGAAATTTATTTATGTTCATTCAGCGGCCTTAACGATATTGTATAATAATGTATCATAATTTGTAAGCTGAATAAATAATTTGAATGTGATAAATGCGATTGAATCGGCTTGTACAGTAGTAATGACTTAGGTCTGGAACTGTTTATAACAAGAGTTCGTGAGGCTGGCTTTCACACGTGTTCTCTAACATATGCTATCCATGCGATGGAAATTAGACTCAACTTTATTTATATGGTTATTGTCATCTTGTATATACGTGCGTCATTTTTTTTCCATTGATATAGTTACATGTTAAACATTTAAAAAAATAATGAAGACATAAGTAACACGATGGAAAGGGCTTTAATTCGTACGCACTCGGCCTTTAATTAATTGCCTAATTCGTTTATTTTTTAACCAATTAATTCTCCAATGAATCTTAACTAAAAATATGGGGTAGGTTCATCAAGTCATTTATTGATAATACTGAGAAGTCGAGGGGCTCGAGAAAATTGTCCTGAATATTATGGTTGGGTTATTTAATTCAATGCCTTCAGGTTGGTTTAAAAACTGGTTAGATATGAAATTGTACCTTTACTAAATCCACACTCCTCGTGATCGGGAGAGTCATGCCATCACGTATGCACAGAGAGACAGTTCATGTGTCGTGTCAATCACTTAGAAGAACTTTCACATCCTTTCAAATTAATTAATTATTATTATTACATTGATAAGAACTACAATTGGCTTCTGCTATTACAGTCAGCTTTCGCTGTAAAGCAACAACTCGTATTTTCTGTCATTTCTTTCTTCTCCCCTAAACATTATATAATGGCAGAGCTATGATTGATTAGATAAAGCAAAACTGACAGTAAATATTGTGGTAGGTAATATGACGTGAGATGCACTCGTCCAAGAATAATAACAACATTAATAATACTATTCGTCGACTAAAATCAGCAAAGTAATTGAACCGTGAAATAATAAACAGTCGGGCGACAGATTAGAAAGCCGGCGTAAACCCGAGCTTGATTGTGAGATATCAATCTGCGTGTGAGGTGGTGTACGTACGTACGTATGAACAATGGCGTATCGAGGCGTATTTTCACTGAAACTTTCACGGACGCGACATTGTCACCGCAAATTATTCAACTCGGACTCTCCTGACGCGCCGTCGCCGTCGCACTGCCCGCGAGAGACGATAGCGTCGTCAGTTCTACCTGACGCATAATAATAATGATTTTTATCAACAATTAAATTTTACATTTAAAGCAGACAGAACTATCTCCCGGCAACGTGGAAACGTATGCTTTATTATATAACCTAGGTCTCTTCGACGCTAGTGTGAGTAGGCTTATTCTAGGTATGCGTGCACCACCTTAGGGCGCTTTTGCGCTTTTCATCAAAGGAGATCGTGGTAAACATTAGCCTGTCATATATTTAAAAAGAAATAAGATTTTGTAACTGATTCAGTTGTTTGAAAATTCACTGTTTAGTATCACTCATTTTTTTATCAGACACTTGTGAAGTTTAGTACTTGACTAATTAAGTGAATTGACAATACTTGAAGCCGGATTGGAGTGCTATAGGATTTTTCTAACTTACAATTCTTAATAGTAGCTTGGAGTCTGGATCTGTGCCCGGTTTATAGATGTTTATAATGTGTACCCTCTATTCCATTTTGGGACGGGTGCACGGTACTCCTCTGGCTGCCCCTTCGAGGATTATACACGTGACTTTACAATACTTGCTAGTTATACTTAGTGATATCTTCCCTCTCTAAATACGTCTACAATACGCATATAGCGTCTATAAATTCGCTTCTAGCTCGCCGTTGGTGTGACACGTACCTTTCTGTCCCACGCTCTGACCGCGCCGCGTAATTACAGACTGACTTCAGTCAACATGAACATTTAAGTATGTCGTCATTTTAGCGTCGCTTAATGTTTACTAGATCGTAATAATATTTACTATGAAATGTCACATACGCCTTTTATGATCGTCTATCAAAGTATGAACTAATATGGCCGCTAGTAGAAAAAAATCAAATTATTTACACTTTAAGAAGGGCAGAAGTAAAACAGTACTTATTATCCCGATTACTCCCGATCCCTTGCTCTTGTCTCTCTCTCGAAACTTCTTGAGATCTGGAACATGTTCCACCAGGCTGCTTCTATGCTGACTAAAGAAGAAATTAATATATGTATGTATAATTAGTTAATATTGTCGCTCTTTCAAATCTGATACAATCCAGTTCCATCTAAAATTGAATCCATATTGTCATTAGTCTGCATAATATATGGAGACATTTGTGCAAACCGTTCCAGTTCATTTTCCTATGTTACATTCGTCTGTTCAAAAAGTCATCAATACATTCATATTTATAATCTCTGTGAGGCCTTCATCGTACTGTTAAAAAATAATAATTTTTATACGATAAATAATCAATTTGTATTGTACTGAATGTAACAACTACCACCCACTGCTGTAAAGAATTATATTGTAAGCATCGCTTTAAGAAGTGCTATGCAATATTGCACTTTGATGCAATGCGACGAAGGTTTATAATTGTTTAAGACGAGTTAAGTTCCTAACTATTTAACCTTTATCATCAGTTCGCGTGTACGTTGAACAAAAGATGCCTTTGTTCACGCAAAACCCACTAGAGGTCGCTGGAAAAAATGGCCGTGAATTTTTTAATAGTAATGTTTATTTATAGTTATTAGTTATATTACAAAAACGAATATTACAAATTTTAATTTTAAAATATGTATATCTTTTTTATTGTTCTTTTCTTCGACGGTTGTTCAGGTATATTATACCTATATAACCAGTTCAACAAAATATATTAAATAAATGTATGATTTTTCAGTAATAAAATCAATATGCAAAATTGTTATATTGACCAGGCTTAAACTGTAAGTACTCTTTACGATGTAGGTAAGGCAATAGCATAAAAGTTTTTACCAAACACAATTAAATTCTAATTCAAATTATAATTGCGTTGGGGATAATGTTTTTATCTATTTAAAATATAACAATTTTCATTTATTTCTATCGCAGTTGCAAAAATATATCTTGTATAAAACATCGTCAAAATTTTTTCTTAACCTTCCAAGAAGGATGTCAATAAACCTTGATGTACTAAACCTAAGACCTTATTCATGTAAAAGATCCCCCGTCGTCTCTCTTGCCTCAAACATTGAAACAAAAGAAAGGAATTCCTTTTATACACTGCAAGTAACCTCCATTCCTCGAATTATTCATACTTGTTTATTATTTAAAATCAGGGCAGCTGGTGTGATCCTTTTTTTAACCGTGCCTCCTCTCAAGGTGTTTTTGCACCTGCATGGGCCGGATACATCTGTATCCTTATAACACGCATAAGTGAATTCAAAGTGCCTTTTCGCCTTGAAATAAGATCCATTTTTGAATGAAAAATGAATTTATATGATTATCGTAGAATTTTTTCAATGCCTTTCATCCCGTTATTGTAGTAACTTTTCGTGACTTGCCTCGTATACGATTCGGAATTAGCTGAGAATTTATGGTATAAATATCGAATATTGCGTTTTTTAAAGGTTTGTTTCTTATTCTATTAATATGAACTCGTCCTGAACATTGTGAATCAATACCTACTCGTATATAAGTATTAGCGCGAAAATAAAAAAACACAATGAACAATCGTATAAAAATGACAATTCCAAATTCAAAAGTAATATTTTGTTTATTTTTAATTCCAACAGTATTCATGGCCAGACTAAATACATTTTTAAACAAAGCTTTTAGTATCTTAGTAATGATCGATTAATCAAAAGCAATCTTCGACGCAAATCGGTCTAATTTCTTTTGTTTATTTGTTGTTTTTGTTCTGTTTATTGCACCGCACACAAAAACAAGAATACAAACATCGTGCCTTGTTGGTCGAGTGGTTGCTAGCGCGTACTGGGTTCTAATACTCGGTCGATTATTACTAGAGTACTATTGGATTTTCTATCTCATCTTTTCTAGTAGACATTTCTAGTAGTGGCTCGCAATCTGGATCTATGCCTAGTATATGGCAATAGACGTACCCCCTATTCCATGGTGGCACTTCTAACATAACTGTTGAATCGTGGTATTTCACTACGCTCCTCTGCCTATCGCTTCGGAGAAATATAGGCTTGATGTTTTGTTATAAACTATTATACATATACCGGTTAACGGTACCGCTAATGTTAAATGTGCTGTAAGTGATCACGGTGAAAGATTGGTGTGAAATTGATATTGATTCGAGCGGCGCACGGCGCGGCCGGCGCGGGCTCATTACGCATTTTGCCAGTAACACGGCTTAATAAACATTTACGTACTTCATGTACTTCGTACTTAATAAGCGTTACCAGTGCTACGGTTTATTTATATTGTGTCCATCGCATCATTATATTGATTACTGGCATTGATATTTGGCGGTTAATGTTCTCTGTATATCCCTTAAGAGGCCGAAGTCACAATAAAAATTATAATGAGGTTGGTTAGCTTGAAATAAATTGTTACGTTTTTATTGCACAACCGCTCAACCGACTTTGTCCGTAATTTGCTATGCAAATAACTTTGGTGGAGGATATAAGTAATTTTTCTAAGGTAACTTTCCATCTGAACGAAGTGGTCGGTGTAACTTAATTTAGAGATGTGTATGTAAGTAAGCCCAGAACAAGCGGTTGGCCGCGATCCCGATTTCATTCGATTTCTGGCCGGTGCAGACTTTATTAATATATTAGTAATATTTATAACTGCATTTAACAAAACTATAATTCACTCTTTATTTTTCTAAACAAATGTTACAAAACATAAGCGGATATAACATCTTTTTTGCCAAGATCTCGTTAAAACGAGTGTAATAGTGTAAAAAAGCTCTTTGCAAGTCAGCTTGTGAGAGAGCTGACGAGTACAATAAAAAATTATATCTCTCTGTTGTGTTTGACCTGCCGCGTTCGCTGTTATACATTAGAATATTAAGGTCCTTGTTCAACTACTGGCGATAAGCGATTACTACTACGTAATATGACTTCTACAATCCCCAAAGAGGTGGGCGGAGGAGGGCAGTACATTTCTCACTCACTGGTTAGGCTTACGACTGACTATGAAGTAGAAGATGGGCCTATTACCATACAAGGGACACAGGTCCTGATTTGGAGCTAAGGAGTGATTCTGTCGCTATCTTATGTTATTATGTTTTGTCTACTTACCTTTTATATAATAATAATAATAAATTTATCTCTTTAGGCAAGAACTCCAAGTATTGCTTTGCTTTGAGACAATTTTGTGTTCCTGTTCACA
>DWME01001525.1:0-24387 GCA_018244795.1 Parelbella ahira ahira
CGGTGGTAGTTTCATTTTGACGTGCAAAAAGTGTTCTATTGAACCAATTTTGAATAAATGACTTTTGAATTTGAATTGAATATCAATCTTCAACCTTTGTATTCGTCCATATAATTCTTTCTCCAAATATTAGTTCCATATATAGGAGATTCATCTTATCTGCATAGAATACAAAGCGTAGGTGTGCGAAACAACGTTTTCCTTGTGGAATCGCATGGAATTTTGTGTTAACGCGCCGAAACGTCCCACTTTCATGAGGTAACATCGGTGTTGTTTGCTTAACAGATGATTGAACACCTACGTGCTGTTCACGTTAAAATGGCACGCTAAAAGAAGCCTTACAATCTACCACTCACCAGACTTAGGGGCATGGGCGCGGCGCCGCGCTCACGAGCGCACTCCTTTAACTAAATGAATCCGTGACGAAATAGCGCTTGTGTTATCTCCATTTCCTCAAAATCACCATACATTTAGCTACAGGCGAACTACAAGGACCGTTGCCCCGCCGCCGCGGCTAGTGTTGTCAGATGCAGATCAGTCGCTCTCTCTTGTTGGTTACATGAATGAAACCTACATACTTCAGATCGTAAAGATATCCCCTTTTACCCGGGAGCCGTTTGTTTAGAACGGCTCGAATATAACCCGTGTTTCGATTGGTTCTAAGTGTCACGAGAATCTTGATTAACCCAAGGGATTTGGCACAACGGTTACTAAGTTCATGAGAGGGCGGAAGATTAATTGTGAGGTCTGAGCCTGACGTGTCAGTGTCGTATGTCGGACGAGCAGCAGACGGCGGCAGCGGAAGGTCGGGGAAGCCGGGAGCGTGGCTCGGTGCGAGCCCGGGCTCCGCTGACGTCAGCGACGGCTCGGCGCCGTACGGCCCTACTCACCACCGTCGCGGACCAATTATTATTTTATATACACGAACGGGAACGGTGTTAAACAAAAGGCGACGTCGGTGGTGCGGGCGCGGGCGGAAAGCGCTCGCCGCAGGAGCGACGCGCAGCGCCATCTAGCGGACCACGCGGCGGCCACTGGTGCCTACTCCTTTCGGTCTGCGGACGATCGAATCAAGACGGTACCTTTGCGCTGACCGACCCTCACTGACGTTGAAAACACTGTCACTGATATGAGGAGATACCGGGTTTCGGGAGCGCTACGAGCGATGTCCGAACTCAAATTGCGTGCACATATCGTACCGTGGTCAGAGCGTGGCTGCGTGTGGTGGTGGCGGTCGGGAGGGCCATGCTGTCAGGCGGCGCGGGAGAGGCGCGGGCCGGGCATGGCGGGCTCCTGCTCGACACTGCGGTGCGGCCGGTGCGGGCGTCCGCGGCGCGCGCTGCACGCCACTGGCCCGCGCACCGCCCGCGCCCGCCGCGCCGTTTGCGCGCGCACGCCCGCACTCGCAACCACGGCCGCACCGCGCCTTCAGACTTCTGTCTTCGGCCTGCAGCCGCGTGCACCATCACCAGCCCGCCCACACAACACAACAAACGTTTTCTATCGATTGCCGACTTCGCATATTTCACCACTCTCAATAATGTCGTAGCAATGCACTTCGGGAACACTTGAAGAACAATTAAGTACTCCAGACAAGTTTTGGCAAAATTATTTTGTAAGAGTGTCATAGTCATCAGTATATTCAGTGATCTGAATTGAAAGTGTTTTATATTATTACTGTATCATAGAAATAAAAGTTTATTATAGTGCTATTGGTATTACCTTTATAACTTACGAAGAAGTAATGGACTTATAGAGTAGTACATGTGTGGACCTCGTGGCCTTCCGCGACCCAAATTACATTATGCGCCTGTTAATCAAATGGTATGATTATTTTAAATAGATATACAACATAATATAAGCCGTCAACGAATATCTGATATATTAAATAAAACGCTGAATGAGACCTACATACTCGTATCGCTACCGCTATCAATCAAGACTTACCAACCTACGAGACGGCTTGGCGATGGCCCAATCTCTTAATACACTTTCACGAATTCGGCATTCCATTGAAAGCATGCCCACATAATACACTTAGACGTCACAAACATAATTTGTACGTAGGAGGACGGTAATTTACTGCTCGTTATGTGATTAAATTTTATCCAATGTTTATTATATATTATAGTCTTTATAAAATAATGTCTGTGATGTACTCAGACCCAGCTGTATAAAGAGTGTCTCATAAAAGGATACACGTGGAATAATTTGCCACTAGACAAAAAGTGATATATATTACGACAAAACTCATATCACATCCTTGCATATTATTAAATAGTATTAACAAACTTATGGACAATACTGTTTATCCGTCATACAATTGCACTAATTGGTGCTTTCATCGGTTGCAATTAAAACGTGAAATCGGCCTGTAACAGCGATCAACGAAGGTTATTCAGGCTAAAGTTAATATACCAGAGTTAATGTCAATCGAGAAACAATATATTCACTTCGTATAATCGTTATATGTAAAGTCGTAAGGTTCAAAATAGTTTAATTCATACGTCATTACTGAATAAACATGTAACTGTAAATCATTTTACACTGATATTCCGTACATATTTGCGTTGCAACAGTTTGCTGAGAAACAATATTACAATCACTCACTATTGATACTGCACATATTCTATTTGACAACTGTAGAAATAGATTACCTAGTATCTCAAAAATAATTATAATACTCTTGGAAACACACATAGTCGCATATTATTATTAAATGGTTATGCCAAATCCCTTACGGAGTTTACAGATATGAACGAATGATCTGTGATGAATACAGGACGGATGGATGGATGCCAAGCTAACCAAAGACTTACCGATCTTGGACAAAAAATTCAGATCCTATCCTGGCTGATGAGGGCGCCAGAACTCTCGGTACCCAGCGTGCGCGTCGTATATCATAAAAGTTTAAAATGACATTTATATGGAACAAATATTTTCAAGTATGTGTTACTAAAAAATCCCCAGACGGCCATGATTGATTACCACGTGACGTCATGATTCTATAAACAATAACAGCGTAACAAGGCAACATGTCATGTGAACAGTCTTTATATAGGTATAACCAACCTAGGTGAGTAGGTATAACCAACCTATTTCGTTTTAAACCGTTTTAAAGATCGTGTTCTCTAATTAAATACAAGACAATGCCAGTGATTGACTATCGTAGATACTAACTTAGTTTTATTATGTACCTAACGACAAATATTATATTCAAATTCATGTAATAACAGTTAAACTATATTATTGGTTAATTATTACATGTTTAGAACAGTAAACGCGTGGTTAAACAGTGCGTATAAACCAATCAAACCGCACGCCAATGACATTAACCGGTCCGTAGGCGTCAACAAGCTGAGTACGCTGATTCCGGGGATATGTCACTGCAGTATATGATGGAATATCGCACACAAAATGAGGTGAAATACATGGTGTTTAAATTAAACTTGGACATATTGACATAATATTAATAATAAGAAAATTATAAATATTCTATTAAATTCCAAAATGATTTGGTATTCTGTTAAATTCTAAAAAGTAAAAATAATAAAAACATTATAAATCCAAATAATGGAACTTAAGAATAGACAATTAAGCTCTACTGTTTATTGTTAAATCATAAAGAGAGATTTCGTTACTATTTACTACTGTTGAATAAAAAGATATCGCTCACTAAATTATTAAAAAAAACTAATTTAAATAACGTAACTAAAAAATATGATTATATATTTAATAGTAAAATAACCGAAAGAGACTGATATTACTAAACCCTTGCCTTAATTTTAACTTTGATAGCTTAACCGGAAGTAACGAGTTCGATTTCCAATTAGGTAAATCAAATAATTGCACGATTAACACACGTGTTTATGTAGTAGGTACATATTAGAGTCGTTATAAAAATGTCGTAATCATATGACCGTGTGTGATAATGTTTCGAATTAGTCGTTCATTCGTTTTTATTAATACCTACGTATTTCATTGGTCCAAACATAGTGTCGTTGCACTATCTACATTCGTCATTAAATGGACAAGTAGCCAGTAAATAACAATAATCTATTAATTTATATGGTCTTCAAGCTTGTATTGTTAGAATATAATTCTTTCATTGTGTGTTGGGTCACAAAAGTAAATATAGTAATAGTAGGTTCGCAGCACACATATGTCAGCGAGTGAGAAGCGCACATTCACGACCTATAAACAATCCCCCAGAGGCTTTCCCGGAATGCACGATTTTTCGCTTCTAAAAGCGCCCTTTGCAGCGACCGCGGGGGAAACGATTATACTCGTAAGTCTACTCTTGCTCTGTATGACACCAATAATATACTTGAATCGGATAGTTTGAAAACAATTAAATAGAAGATGGAGAGGAACGAGTTGGTTCTAAATATTGTGTTGAAATATTGTTATTACTGTAGATCGAATTGTTAAACAATGTTACCTCATTAAGTAGCGTAAATAAGCCTATTTTTATATCAGTAAATTGCATTTTTCGTAACTAATTTCCTCTGGGATACAATTGATGGAGAGTGACTTAGATTAATCCAATTACTCTATAGGTTATAATTATTTCAACTTCCATTTGTCATAAATATAGATACATCGTCATCCTAACCATAATTATGGGTCTGGCCCAGTGCTCTGATGGAAATAAGCTTGACGAAAACAATACTTATATTACGTACATGTACTAAATAATTTACAATCTACAATAATCAATAAAAAAGTTTACCATGTGCCAATTTCGTAAACTTTATATTAAAACATGTGCATTTTTTAATTAGACTTGAATTTTTTAAACACACTTAAATGACACGTAAAAACAAAATTAATATACAATACAATTTCTCTAGTACTTTCGTATAAGTAATACAATGAAAAATTGCAGCCATAAATGAAGTTCCAATGACATGTTGATTATAAATCTACCCGCAGCTTGCGGAATTAAATTGCTCGGCCGGCATGAATGCAAGGCCCTTTGTTGGCGCTAATAGACCCTTGCATGGCAGACAAATCGATTACCCAAGCGAGCAGTGCTTGGAGAAATACGTCATCAGTGGAAGCTCGCTTATTTTCGTTAACGAGCTTATTTTCATTTGAACAAGGTTCGGGCAATTTTCAATGAATGGACTCATTGCGATAACATTTAAAGTATTATTTATATATAATATATTACCTTGATGATAAGATTGTCAAGCGTGAATTACTTCATATTAGATTGTGATACATGTATATTACTCAGTAGTTAATAATAATAATACAATAATCACAAACGTATATGGATTAGGGGCATTTGGGTAGGTGTTATTATTATGCCGTCGCGCGGTGTACCTGTGTTTTGGATAATAAACAAATCAAACGTAACAAATCCAAAAATAATACGAGAGTCGGGAAATGTCGTAAAAAGATTTAGTACTGTAAAAATGGTGTAACACCCGAAAAATGCGGTGAGATACGATTTGCATACAAATAAGAGAAGCAGTAAAACCTTTATAGGGCAGTGGATGCGCGAAAATTGACTGAAGTTTTTGATGTACACAGGGTTTTGTCATACTACGCAACATATCTCAATACTTTAGATATAGGTTTAATTTTTTTAACTAGTATCATATTCATATAATTAACTAGTATAATTTTTTTACGAAAGATAATACGCTAAGATGACTGTGGCTACTTAGTCCGTATCCTCTTTTTATATACATCCTTTCTATATATATCCTCCTCCATCTTTTTATATATATCCTCTTTTTACATAACCAGGAATTGACTATGATCTTACTCGTAGTCTGAGGTAATCGCAGTGTCTTGATGATACATATTTCCTTTTAAGCAGTGTCAAAGATGCCGTGGGCGGTAGTGGCCACTCCTGACTGTTGCCGGCTTATTTATTTATATCTTCAGGTAAAAAACTATTCCACTTCAGAAATATATATAATAAATAACATGGATATTTAAGACGTCGTTTCAAGCTGAATTCAAGTCCCAGATGAATGCTAATAAAGAAGAAACAAAAAAAGTACAGAGATGCTTTCAAGAAAAGTGCAATTTCCAGGCATTTTTCAATCTCATAACCAATTAGACGAATTATAACTCACACGTTCCTAATTATTTTACTCCGATAAAGGGAAGATTATTTTTATTTTAATTATGATAAACTAGTTAGATGCAGCACAAATGCCTAGAATGCCTATTTATCGCAATAAATGTTCACTGAAATTTACTTACGAGTTTCTATTAAATAATTTGTCCCCTGTCTTTATAAATATACAAAACACTAAAGTTCATTGCTATTGACCGGTAATGCCTATCATAAGAAGAATTGTTGTCTTATTTAAGCAATCGCTTATTGAGTACGATGCTCTCTTTCTTCATGTCCACTTGAGGAGCTAAACGATGGAAAGCTTTGTTTGTCTTCGACGGCGGTAGTGCAACGAGAAGCATGACGCTGCAACTATTTCTAGTTTCTGTAAAGCTTGGAGGCTATCGAAGGTAGTTCACAACTAATGTTACAGTAATCGTATCAACTTAGTCGTCAAGTGTAGCATCTGCGACTGAGCTTTAGTAAAACTTTCGCGTGATCGTTAAGTGCTTCGACAACAAAAACATAAAGGAAATACAAATAGTTGTCACCTCTAACACAACTGCCAGCAACCCGACATTGCCACGAACGCATGTATTATGCATTCTCTGTACTATTTTGCAGAAGTATTATTGGTTGAGGCTATTCGTTAATTTTACATATTTTAAAATAAATCCTTAATTACTTTGGTTAAAGAGAAAATAAGAAAATTTTATCACGGCATTAAAAAATCACTAAAGTATTTAAAAGTAATTATGTGTTTTGATACATGAATAATAATCGATGAAAAACTTTTATTTGTAAACATCTGAAAATTAATCAAAGAAAGAAATAAAAAGATTGCTCTTTTATTACGGAATATTATATATTTGACTAAATTATTTCGCATGGAAAATTTAAAATGAATTCTATAATAATTTTTATGAACAACGCTTCATATTTTTCTCCATAATTTAAGAGCCAGAGATATAATACTCAGAAAGCATTTATTGTCTAACGCATTGAACGTAGTAACTTTACTGCCAAATAATCACAATCATTCGTTAAGAGGTTTTTTTTCTTTACAGGTTATACCAATGATGGCACACGCAGTTAATGCGATAGTAACAAGAAGTTCTCCTTCGTCTAATAAGCTTACATGATAAGTACATATTTACGAGTGCGCGAGTTATAAGATTAGTTTAATGAAACGAACTGAGGGTTCGTGCAATATGTAGGTATTGCTTGATATATTTACTTCTTTTATTGAATTCGTTACCCCACACTTCTATAAGACTACGTAAACTTGGAGCGTTTTTAAAAGTAGTGATGAGTTTAAAGCATATCAGATCTGTAAGATTAAAGATATACTCGTATTTGGCACTCGATGCTCTCTGCTTACAGACGCAAGTAATTTACCTAAAGTATGGATGGAAATATGATTATGTTACCAGCGGGATATGATTTACTGTTTCGTATACATGGTTGGTAATACACAAGTTACAATATAATTTCTAGATAAGTAAGTATTACAATTAAATGGGGAACACGAACCGCTTTAAATGTAACTGGTCGCTTTAAATGTAACTGATCGCATTAATTGTAACTGACGACATAACTGACAACGGATGTATTCATATTTCTAAAGTAGAAGCTGGACCGTTCCTTAGTTAAGTATTTCCAAAAAAACGAATGCATAAGATAGCGCATTGCAATTACTAAGTGGCCTAACAAATTTATCATATGGTTAGTAATAAGTAACGTTAGCCCGCGAAACGAAACGCACTATTGGTTGTGTCATGTATATAAATAAAATTGTAGAGGTCCGCCGATGTATGAAGATGCATCAGGGCAAAACTACTGAATATATTTTAATTAAGCATAAATTTTATTTCTTAGATACTTTGCCTTTATTAAAGAAATAAAGCGATTACTTTATTTAACATCAAGTTGTTAAAGTCACGGTCAACTATACGTAGCATGCTCTCGCGTTACTACCCCAGATTGTTATCTATATGTTTTACCTACAAACAGTGAAAAGAATAAAACTGTTTACCAAGAATTTTGTAAGAAAAGAGTATATTTCTTGCCAATGTGTTTGGTGTTTTTTATTCTTCACATAAAATACATTATTAGTATTATAAGCAACGCAAACGAAGTCACGGTTATCAGCTGGTTTCAAACCAAAATATACCTACATACATATTATGTATGTAACTGCGTCATATGAAAATGATAAATAGCGAAATATTAAGGGTTTTATTTGACTACGTAGCTTTTATGCGCCAGAGCAATCTCTCAAAACAATTATCTCTCGAAAAGTCGACTCGTTCAACAGAAACTCGGTCACCCAGTACCTACTGCAGCAAATGAAAAAAATAAAGATATCTTCTCAGAGTTTCTTTGCATGAACAGAGCGTGTGTAAAGTAGGTATGTAGGTGGGGGTAAATACGGGATGTTGCCAAAATCTTGCCCGGCCAAGTTTGTCCGCACAAAAATATTGGACTTCACAGCTTCCTGCCTTTGTACACTTTTAAACTTCTCAGTTCTCAAATTAAATGTATTTCATAATATAATCATGCTTACAATGTTGTCCTTATAATTAGTATGTTAATACAATTTAATTAAAATTTATTTTATGAAATGTAGACAGCAAGCGAATACATAAATATGTTTTATATCACTTTCAAGGTGCTGCTGAGGGCTTACAGTATACACTTACTTACATACATACATATGGGGCTTACAGAATGCTTACTTACTTATTGACTTACAGAAAATTCTATTAGTATTAAGTCCGCC
Source organism: Parelbella ahira ahira (assembly GCA_018244795.1). Taxonomy (NCBI): domain Eukaryota; kingdom Metazoa; phylum Arthropoda; class Insecta; order Lepidoptera; family Hesperiidae; genus Parelbella; species Parelbella ahira. The sequence continues at coordinate 8,862 of DWME01001525.1, forward strand.
TCTTAAGCTAATGAATATCTAGTGGTATCTTTCAGTTTCACTTGGTACAGAACAGAACATTCAAGAAATAATTTTTTTCTTACCCTTAAAGCGATCTATAAAGTCCATTGCACTATTTTACACATACATATAAATATTGAAATATCAAGGTCATCTAACTACAAAATGACCTACCTATGTTTAATAATTACCCATGCCACATCTATGCAGTAAACGACAAAAGGGAATTATAGTTGTGTTTTGATCTGAAGAATATGGATCCTCGTCCAGGGGTAAACACAACAGAGGCGACCATCTAAGTCCCCAAAAGTTTTATTGTATTTGACGACCGAACACTACAGATACTACTTAGTAAATACTAACTGCACTCGTAATGACTAGTTAAGACTAATTTTACTAACATTCTATAGTATGTTACTAATGTTAGTAATGTTACTTACTAGACAGACTAACTAGACTAATGTTACAAATAAATTTAATAGCTGTATCTACAATAGCAGATAATTAAATGATAGAATTGAGATAAATAAAACGTTTGCCAAAACTGCGACCCAATGGAGATCCAGTGCACGACAAAGTGAATTCTTCACAAAGAGCCGCTCGGACTGTGGGACTGAATTTTTCTAAGGTTCACAGACTAAAAGTTCAGTGAACGGAAGCCTTTACCGGGACAAGGTTTCCGTATATTTGAATCTGGTTGAATTTTGTTTTAGACAGATTCGAGTGTGACTCTTAAACTGAATGTACTTCATTGTTACGTATTAATTCTGTGCATGATGAATATTTTTTTTATATGAATTAATTTAATTTTAATTGCTTTTTCTGTCTTTTATTAAATTATATTATTTTAAATATTTTTATATGAATTATAATTAGATATCTTAAGTAAATGACGTATAAATGACACAATCATTTGTCTGTAAGGATAGAGATATTTGGGCACTCGCTACTCTCTGTCTACCCCATAAATGACAGCGTGATGGCATTATAATAAATATTTGTATGAAATTATAAATATAAGATAAATATATTTTAAATATAGAAATGTACAAATATTTATAGGAAAAAGCTACATTCGATACTCACTACGCGGGAACAAGAACCACATGCAATAGTACGCTACACCCCGTGTTATGTAATGCACAAAAGTTCACGACGCCTACCATCCGCTTTAATCTAAATATTTAGTACTATTATAGAAGGAAACAAAGAAAATGTAATCCTCCAAACTACTCTAAAAATGCCTTCACTACTTGCCCAATTACAGGGTTCAAGTGTAGGTACAATGGAAACGTTGCAGCACGAGCTTGCGGCGGCGACCTACTGACCGAGGTCGACGGCCGATGCACCGCGCGACCCGCTCGGCAATTGACCCATGGACCTAGAAATGGGAAGACCTGCCATAGGTGGAGCATGGGTATCCTCACTGGGTTTCTTTGCTTTTCCTTTACCAATTAACTATCTATAATTTTTTTCATAAGCATCGTTGTATGTTTAAAAATAACATTCGTTTATTGCCTGTTTTTTCCTTTCTTTCTCTATTCTCCATGCCAAAAAATATATTTTGTTACATAATAAGCGTAGTTAGTTTTTGAGATTGTTTTTTTTCTCTAGAACGAAGGATAAATTTAATTTGTATATTATTATTATATTCATTGTTCTTTAGTAAATTGTTGATTATTTATTTACGTTTAGGGTGTTTAGGTTTTAATTTGTATGACGATAAATAATTAAGACTACGTAAGTTCTTTGTGTCCTGTTTATGTAAATTCATTGACAATGCTATTTAATATACTCGTACGAACATATGTACGAATATATTTATGACGCACTTTTCTAATATGATATCACAATATCGACTTCGTTACGAGTAGGTATATACAGCAGATGCAGTATCAATGGAAACATCTATACAAAATAATAATTAAAGAAGACAGTATTTCATAATATCAGCAACAAGCAATACACCTAAGTAGGTATACAAATTAAATATTAAAAACGCAACATTACGCCTGTATTTCGAAGAAGGGGCAGACAAAGATACTTCTTTATATGTATACTTCCACGTGTCACCAGTTACTTTATATGTCGCACCATGAGATATCAGATATAAACTATAGAAGTACCTATACACTTTTGTTGATATACCCAATAGTTACACAGTACGTGCCATTTCATTAAATGTATCCGTTCAGTCCGTTTTTTTTTTTAAATCGCGTTTGCAAGTGAGTGACACTTTCACTACTTCACAGATGGAGACGAGCTGAACTCAGATAGTATAACAATTAAAGTATCTCAGTTCAAAAGGAAGAGCTCAATGATTTTAAAAGTCACGGCCTAAACGATTTGATCGTATGGACTGCGATTAGGCTGACAGGTACAATGCAAAGGGGTAATATCCATATGTATAGGAGTATAAAACAATTGACACAGGTAAATATAGCCAGCTAACAACATGAATAGAAACAGGTGTGGCGTGGCCATATACATATGCATATATGTATGTATTTATTAAAATGAATGCAGCTTGCAGCTACGTCGTTCTAGACTCGAATGAAAATCGCTCTAGATCGGGAGCTTAATATTATGCAGCGAGTGGCCTGCTGTGCAAATGCTATGCAAATTTCACAGCACTCCGCTCAGAGCAGCGAACAATTTTTTAGTGGCGAATGTTTATCATTTATTTATTTATTTATGCATAACTGTTACACTGATTTGAATACGTCTAAAGAAAATGAGCTTTTCACAGCAGTTATAGCTCACTACGGCTTACAATATGGCAAAAATGAATTAAAATGATAAACTCGTTATTGCAAATATTTAATTTCTTAAAATGTTTTTCTTTTTTATTATTATGTGACCTTCCTGCGATCGACGCTCGTGAAGAACTTCACATAGCTACAAAACTAGCCGGAAGATTCCAAAAACAGATGTGAATTAAGCCCAATATGTTAACCATTTCATAAATAATCTCTTTTCTTTTTTTTAAATTAACATATCCATCCATTATTCAATCAGCTATTACACTAAAACATTACCAGCCAGTTATCCTATTCATATATGTATATGGTGTATGTAATTAAATGTACTAGTAACTTCGCTCATGCCGACTTCAGAGTATAATATGTTGATTCTTTAAAGAATTTTATATTAAATGCGACTGCTCTTACCAAGCTGAAGGGCCTCTGTGCAGTAAAGTCGTTAGTTTTCACGCTAGGGTGGACTCTTTCGCAGACCCTCGTCGCATTCAGACGGCTCTGTGGATTCTAATTTTTGAAGCATCATATAATACGTCTGGATATCAAGATTCTTGCGGAATGCACCGCCCGTGCAAAAAAACTTCAACTTAAATTTCAATGCGAAATAAGTTATATGCTATGTATGAAGAAAGCATACATTTGTTAGATGTGTACGTTGTAGTAGAGTAACTTGTCTTCTTAGATATTAAATTGTATTTATTGCAGACATTATATTGCAGTGGTTTTATTTATAGAAATAAGTAAAACGAAACTAAAATGTTACCATACATTTTTCTTTAAGATATACATATTACAATAGTAGGTACATGCAGCTTCAAATAGTTAATTCAAATCGTAGAGATACAAGTGCAGTCAGAGATTTTAAGCTTATTTATGAGATAACGTACAAAAAATATATAAAAAACTAAGCCATTCATTATTCACATGATTGTTCAGATAAATCATGTTAAACCATATTTTTCAATAATATCAGCGCAAGGATGTGTCATACTCGACCGTCTAATTAAAAGTAAATAAACAAACAGTTATCATAGACTAATTTTTAAACTGATTTAAGTTCAACTACAAAATTTTACAGTACACTCGTACAAATCTCTAAAGATAATCCATTATTCAAACACATTTTATATGTAATTATTGATTTAGTGGAGTTACATCACTTATTCATCACGCCACTTTCATAATTAAGCATTTTTTTATTTATTGATTATGTATATGTACGATAATAACACATAGCGTAACATATTTAATTTTTTCAACCCTTTTATCATTCCACTTTTGGAAGACGGTTTTTTTGTAAGATCGCTATAAAAATTCGCACAACTTTGATCTTTATCAAAACTCTTTAACGGACACCAACATCAATGATGTCTTGGCATCGAGTAATATACACTGTTACCTAAACAGAGACAAAACAACAGGCGTATAACATTCTAATCGGAACGCGACTCAAGAAATAGAGGAGAGTGTCTACAATCGACCTAAAAACGGGGAAGGTCGCGTATGTGTCGCCGCTGCTAGCAGCGCTCAGCCAGTGATTATACAGCGAAACAGGAACACGGTAATGCGTGTGGGAACTTTTAAAAGAATACAAGCTCTCTTTCTTGGAAGTGCAAATAAAATACTACGAAAGCGCACCAGGAGAATGTTTGCGATTAAAAAAAAGCTATTTAGTTGTAACTTTTTGTTACGTCATATTGCTATGCTGCAATTGGACTATTAAAGAATATGGACTATTGCTGCATAAGGACAATTACGGCCGGAAAGGACGATAATCCAGCACCGGTACCAGTACCGATTAGCGAAAATAGAACGTAATACCCTATTGATCTTTTATACAATGTATTCGAATACTTTGAATGAATACTATGTTAAGATGCCAATCAGATCCAGCTAATAAAGAGTCCTTGGAAATATTGTACTCTTGTACTTTTGACAGTAGTGGTCATCTGTCCAAAGCCACATCGGATTTGACGCTTCTCTATATGTATTACAGATCTAATCCATAACATTGTACAGGCTGCACCTGTTTCAACCGACATAATTATTAAAAGTACAAAAAAAAAACGAAAAACGGTAGTGCGTACGCAAAAATTGGTAAAGGCAGGTAAAATTTATAACATACGATTTTAGGTACAATTAAAATGATACAACCCTTTAAAAATTACATATGTAAAGGAACATAATTGTGTGGAAAGGAATGTTGCATGCTCGACGTAAGCTAAATGTCAGAGATAAAAAAAATACATTACGATTGTTGCACAGATTTGTAGGTACTAGGATTTAAGTCGCACTTGGTCATGTTAAATATTAGTTGTTTTTGTAAAGATTAGGTACTTGAAAGATTTATGAACTGACCTTAAATACTCTTAAATTCTTAATAACGCTTAAACAAACGACCTGCAGTTAGGCAGTAACTGCGGTAGATATAACCAATATTACCAGTTATTGGTCTCTTGGTATATTCTATAGTCATACAACTCATGAGCACTTTGTATGTGTTTATATGTATAAACGTAACATCACGCTTGTAATTCCCGAAGGGGTAGGCAGAGGAATGTAGTAGTTACACCCCCCACGTAAGTCTTTAATAATCCTTATAGAAAATAAAGGATTATTAAAGAAATATTATAGGTGTGCTTATGTATTCCTATAAACTTTAATATTTTATTGTAAATATGTTCCATCATACCATCATTCACACAGTAATGGCAGTAATGTCAAATGTTTACGAATCTTCTATTATCGTTGTCCCCGATATAACTATTTAGGCTCTGTCTTTTGTTATGATAAATAAACGGTATGACATTCTATTGTCTACGGTTATGAGAAATAAACGATATGTATGTATGTTAACATACTCCATCTGCATTCGTTAACAGTAAGTACTTGCCCAATTACGTCTGCTGTGAAATTCTCCACGTCCTACGGCATATCGTAAGCAAAAGGAATAAAACATTTATAAAAATCGTTTATCAGTTCACGCAATGTGGAATATACTCGTGTCTAAATATGGTTGAGTTGGTCATAACATTACAATTATTAGTAGCCGATAGTACAGTTCGTGTACAATTACATAGCGATAGTACAATAGTATCTACACTTATGGATATACCTACATATATTTGTATATTTTGTTGTTGTTAAAACTAAGTTTTGTTTAATTATGTATGCCGTAAAAATGAAAATACTCATGGTAGTTATAAATCACAAGATAGTAATGTGTTTATTAGCGAATATAATTATTAGGTATAACCACCATGAATATATTAAATGAACGTAGGTACATATCTTTCAATTAATTGTACCCATTTATTGAATAATCTACTAGTTGATGCGCTTTGCCGATCAATAGGTCTATGTGTATAGTTTCAACTTTACCGGTTCTCCGTTTCGGGGCAAAGCACCTTTTGACGGTAATAAGTATGGCCGTGCATATTTGATAATTATATTTTTGACATGTACATGTGTCCTTTGAAAGAAAGATAGAAGTCCATACGTCATGATTATATACATCAGCTTCTTTAATTATAAGAATATGAAAGTAACACAGTGACTATTAAGTGGTATTGTCAACAAAAATTAAAAGCAGGAATATAACTATTACTTAAAATAAAATAAGTATGTAGATTGCGTTGTCACTTTACTATAATAATATTAATGTAAACTACAATAGTATACGGAAAATAAAAAATATGCAACACAAACCTCGTCCATTTTTCTGTTCAATAATTCATTGTCATTTCATAGTGTAATAACATAATAAGTAAGCCGTTATTACTGCACAAAGTTCTACATTAAACTAAAACACATAATACTATGCGTCATAAACAAAGTCATTTATTTATTAATAAAAGCTTAAACTATAAACGAACGTACAAAAACACGTTTTCATTTTGCTACAATGTGCATTGACCGGAAAACGTTCTAAAATCGATATATTGTTTGATGTGGTAAACTGAAAAAGGGTTTCTAAAATGCATTTCCAAAGCGCTCCGTGTACACAGAGTTAATGGCAAACAGTCGATGGCAAACAAACGCGCTCCGCACTGTTCGCAGTTTACAATTATTGCTCCAATGTTTTGCTTCAGAACTGAACACACGTCACATGACACGTAGCAGAACATTTTAAAATGACGCGAAAACTTCAGTTGTCGTATAAGTATAAAACTGGCCCGTTGGTTGCAAACGCGACTGCTGTTCAGGCGGTTCTGGATTCGATCCCCGCCCAAGGAACAGTATTACCTGGATTTTCAAACTGTAATTCCCAGTAATAGCAAGCAGTAAGGATCAGCGCCCGGTGTATGATAGTTTCATAATCCATTGTGGGACGTATGACTGGTAAAATCTGACCTGTGCTACACTCCGCTGCTTATCGCCTTTTACAGGCGTAAAGTTGAGTATAAAAATTAAGAATTGCGAATGCCTTTTTGAAAATGCAGAAAAAATGAATAAGACAGTTGCAACAACAGAAGAGACGTCAAGACAGTATGGATGCTTAGAAAAATAACATTCGGTGTCCATTTAGTAAAATATGTCACAGCGCAGAGATTGTTCAGAAGGATGTCACATTTGACACGCGGGCGATAAATACAAAGAATGGTGTCATAAGTAAAAATGCTCAAACATCAGTGCTGCACCTTTCTTGCTGCTTGTATTTAAAGAGCGTAATGTATGAAGATATATGCGGCGTTCCCAATGAGTCTTCAGGCTATCCCCGATAACCTAACGACACTTCTGTAAGAAAAGTCTGGCACATCTTATTTAACACGAAATACATAGAAGTCAATGGGCTACATTGTCTACACAATACCAAGAGTAGAAGATGCATTTTTTACGTAAAACATAAGGTTTGTAAGCCACATCACAGCACACATATAGTTAGTCAACATTAATATGAAGTACTAATGCATTTCGCAAAGCGCCCTCTACGCGCCGCAGACGAAACACAAAGTAAACAGTCGATGACCTACAAACGCTCGGCGCATTGTTCCCGTATTTTAATTATTGCTCGACTCTTTCACTTTTAAGCGGGATACGGGTCAGGTACGGCATTAAAATAAAATATTTATTGGTCATATCTTGGTCATTTATTGATGAACATAATTGGTATATTATGGAATAATAATAATTGTAACAGTTTCAATTATTTTTGTTAATTGTCAAAATACCGTTGCCATAACAGTTTGTTTCAACAAAATCACCATACTGTTGATATTTATTTGAAAACGTTTCGAAAATGGAACGTGCAGTTTTTATTTTTCACGTTAGTTTTGCGAATATATATTTAACAAAGCGGTTTTTGTTTGGTTTTGTCTCGTTTCAAATATAATGGCAGTTGCGCTAAAAGCGTAAAATATAGCTACAAGTTTGATATAAAGACTGTTGAATATCTGAAATGATATTTCGAGTAGGTAAAGGTGCTTTGTTTTAGATAAATTTCTTATGAATACTCTAGCCTCATTTATATTCAGGATTGTTGCTGTTGATTTTTTAATATATGCTATGGAAAGGTTCTTACAAAACTTTGCATGTATTGTTATAGTATACAACATAGAACGTCAATGTGTGTGAGATTATTATTTTGATTGCCGCAATTAGTATCGGTATGATATGAAATCGCCCCGAAAATTGCAATTAATTTGATGGTGGTTTCATTATGATTATAGTCTCTAAATGGGCTTGATTAAAACTTTGATAATTTCGCTACGAATCCATAATTAGGTTGATTATGTAATAACAACATTAAACTTTTAAATCACCACTATAAATATTATCGTGTTATGTAAAATTAAAATACATTGCGCTGAATGTTTGTTGAGCCGAGAGTTATGGGTTCGATTCCCACCCAGGACGAATATCTGCGTGATGAGCACTAGTGTTCGTTCTAAATGTGAATACAAAAAATTATACAATAATATTTTTATATCTACATGTATATTTAGTTTATCAGCCGTCTGGTTACGGTAACATAAACTATCTTTAAGACTACGTTGAAATTAAAGGGTGAAAGCAATAATATTAACAATACATTCTAACTTCTAATAAAAATATTATTATTATTAGAAGTTTGTATGGAAGTTTTAATAGTACGGACACGGTGTGTTTAGCTAAGTAACAGCGGTGTTAGAGACAATGTCGCTGAGTAAATTGTTATGTAGAGCGGGCGAGCAGATGAACGAATTTATATATATTAGTAATATTCCAGTAAAACAAAGGGCTAGATGGTTTATAGGCCCTACACACCCTCTTAGTATGTTAGTAATTACTAAATACTGTCAATAATATGTAATTGTTATATTAATAGGCACATTGATATCTTATCTTGATAGTCTGATCGAACTACTTAAGTGTAGGTTAATAATAAGATTTTTATTTTCTACTAAAAAATAATTTTCGTCCCTATTACGGGCGCGACGTTACGCTTTTTTTTTGTAATCCCCAAAGGGGTAGGCAGAGGAGTGTAGTACAATCTCACGTTTTACCAGTCATGTTTACGGCCCGCCGTATAACAAATAGGTGATAAACTTAGTGCCATATACTGGCCACTAATCCAAATTCCGAGCCACTACCAGAAATTGCCACTAAAAACTCTAAATTAGTAAAATCCAATAGTACTCGACCCGGGATTCAAGCACAGTACCTCTCGATGAACAGTAGCTCTTTGCATTCGACCAACGAGGAAATCAATAATAGATTATTAATGATCATAATTAAATATTTAATGACGTGTGATATTTCAATATTTCATTATATTTTATTACTAAAAATTAAAATGTATTATTTTTGACTTTAAACCTAAAATTAAATTGTTAATTTTATAAATCATTGGATTTTGTAACTGACAATTAAAATTGATTATTGTTTATTTTCAATTGATATTTTAAACCAATTTATTTTAATAGGTATATATTTTTAAAAATATTTTTTTATAATCTAGTCACCCACCAAACGTTTTCTTCCAAAACTACTACGAATTAGATACTATAGAACTTTCCCGCAAAAATATATCACATATACTCATATTATCCATTATCATTATCAGTTATAACAGAACTGTACAAATGTCACATCTAGTATCAAAACAACACGTGCACAATTATTGTAATGTGGTTATCGGGCAGCAATGATAGAGAGAAAATGTAACGTTTTGATACTCATCAATTCGATGTATTGTTTGTAACTATACAGGATAAATAAAAATTGTATACTCATTATCACTTTAAGTGATACGGAAATATTGATTACCTACAATGAAGTAGAGTGATACAATATCTCAAACTCTGAAGCGATCAGCGGATGGTTGGTAAATTAAAATTGACTTTTTAATATTCCACTGCTAGGCACAGGTATCCCCTCCATCTGCAGGTGTCTAGAAGCGTATTTGACCACGCTGCGTCAGTACATCGTCTATCGAATGCTTTTAAACAGCGTTTTAGGATTTCAACAACTTCAAAGTTTACAATATTTTAAAAAAATGTACGTTCGAGAGTATTTTACTTAAATATCTCTCAACCATCTTTAAAATACTTACAACTTTTGTAATATACCTACTTAAAAATTACCCCTTGTAATAATATTGCATCTATCTTAACAAACCGACGCAGTTATCCACAGTCTTTGGCGCTCGACACTCTGCCTACCCCGTCAACAACCTGGTAAGACAGTATAAGAATAATAATAAACTTTAGTGTCAGTTGTCTTTCAAAATTATTTAAATGCAATATCAAACCACCTTTAAAATGCCTCCCTTTTTTGAGCAATACACGTAAAAACTACGAAATAATCTACTACAGTACTAACACACCAAACGGCAAACGTAATGCATTTACCGGAGTAAGCAAAAAGTGCTCGCGCTGAGCCCCACTGTGTCCTGTTGTCTGTTTTTATACAGACGATGCATATGTTGCAGTGCAACGTGCAATCGGACGGACAGATTTTATATCTGGACAATACACGATGTGTCATTCTTCCATAACTTCATTATCAACACTAATTGTTCCTTTCGGTTACGGGTCTCCTAGTTCAAAAACGGTTAAGGCTGAATTCCATAACATCAGTAACAACTAATTCAATCGCAACCAAATACTCTTCTTCTTAGCGTGTCGATGACAAACACATTTTATAACAAGTGCAACCAAATACTAACCTTGCTTCATTGTTATAACAGTAATAATGTTTTAATTGTCAATTGTACAACATTTTTTCTTAAAGTTAGTTACATTTATTTCAAAATAGATGGCGCTAGTAGAAACAATAACAATAGAACAATAGTTGAAAGTCTGGCTGAAGTTCTGAAGCTGACAAATAGCTTATTTTATTGAAAATAAAAAATACCCTTCTTATCAATGGAAAATGGGATAGATTACAGCTAAAGCAAGTATGGTAAGATTTACATATAAAATGGATCGGTTAGATAACTGTCTAGACACATTAAGATCTGCCCCATTTGACTATTGGACCGCCGCATGCACTGTCATGTTTTGCCTCCAAGCTACGAACGTAAGTGATTATCTGACGAGAGGATTTCCACGTAGTTGAGGCACAGTTGTTGTAACAGCGACTTCATTCTGGGTTAATGGGTGCAGGTTTTCAGACTCAATAAATTGTTTGTGGGCTACAAAAGTTGGTATTAAATATTGGTTGAAGTATAAAATATTTTTTACTTCATGTAGAGAGAAGAGCACGTAAAGGGAAATACTGGAAATGGCACTGCAGGTAAGCTGTTGAGTTGCCAATGTCTGCGCCAGCTCGTATGTTAGTCGTAGAATGTTAATTATAAAAGAAAGACGGCAGGTCTATAAGGATAGAGATATTATATAGCACTCGGTGTTCTCTACCTACCCCGCAACGAAAATGTCGTGATGAGTTGTCCTTTGTTCCTTAGAGAATATCAATATAGTATAGTACCTGATAAATTAAACTACATTACGACCACTTTATTCAAAAACAATAGATTATTCAAAAACATTTAGCTACCTTGTTCTAAATATTATTAAAATGTTTAACAACCATCTCTGCAACTATTAAAATTCACACAAAATAAAAATATATAACCAAATGTTTAAGAGCAGGAAATACGAACTATTGTTAACATTTCAATTTCTGTTTATAATTGCCCAAATAAATGAAACTAAACAAACGGTACATTTTCAAGCATAAGTATACATATTTCATTACTTTTACTGGCACATTTTATGTTCTAGTGTATAAAGTAACATGTGTAATCCTAAATAAATCTTATTGCTATTTCAATATATACTGGAATTATTCTTCCTCTTACATGTATTCATTTCGGCTTACCAAAATGACCTAAAATCTTACAAAAAAAAATTCACATTAACCTAGTTCTTATTCTAATGTCTTCGCTTGAAAAATATAAATATACATTTTAATAAAAGATACGAGAGTACAGAATAAAAAAAAATATTAAAACAGAAAACAAACAGCAATGATCAACTTTCAAAGTAATGAATAACGTGGAAAATTTCCACTAATCAAAAGCTTAGATTTCCATGAATAGGTACTGCATTAAATAAAATTGAACTATTCACATAATATTATTATATACTACAATGTATTTGAAAATAAAAATTATTTGTGTCTTACTATGCATGTGTATACGTATACAAAATAATGTTCAGATAAAAAAACTACATATTTCTTATTTCCTTACATTTGTTTAATTTTATATTAACCTACATATATCATTACAAAGCCTCTCAGCAATATAACCACATTCTATATTCGTCTTTAACAAAACTGTTCACCTAATTACTTAGGCCGTATTAATATAGGGAAAGCAGCATAAAAATAGGTCATATATTGGCGAATGAGTGAGACGGAAAATAGTGCAACAAATTGTGGTATTGCGCCGTCTCGTTCTGGCGCCGGAAATCAATAATGGCATCTGGCCACGTGGAGCCAGGAAGCAAAGCCCGTTCCATTTACACTAGCCAGAGTCAACGGACGACTTTACTGTTCTATTATTTGAAAATTGAATTTGTTCGACTCGCTTTCTGTTCCAATAAATAAGCAATAACCGCGCTCTGATTGAAATGTAAAGCGACTGATATTAAACCGTATCAAATGCCTTGGAATATATCGATTTGACTTGGACGCTCGCAATGGAACGCGGCCAATTAACATAATATGGGTCAATGTATATGGGCTTTTGGTATAACTTTAGAATTTAAAAGATTAGAATTTTTTATAAATTGTCCTAATTTGTCCAATAACCATACTTATCAATAAATTTAGATGATACATGTAGTTCTATAAATTTAACTAACATACGAGTGACAATAATGATGAAATAAAAAATATACATTTTATAGATTAATAAAAAGATTCAATGCGAATAATTATGCAAGTAGAGCCATCTAGAGCAGTTTGAAAATCTTACTTCCCTCAAGCTCAAAGAAATAATGCACATGATGATCAGAAACAATGGTCTCGAGAAGGCGGTTTCAGCAAAACGTAACTTGCAAAACGTTTCAGCAAAACTGAACCACGTAGTTCCAAATTGTAATACAGATGTCACTAGTAGTACTTTGAAGATTATTCTGTAAGAATTTTGGAACTGAGACATCTGCACCACAAATTTGTAAGCTGTACAACCATTGGATAGATGACTCTATGGTCGGGAAAAGACGCTCTGAAATCATCCAACAGTACAAAAAGCTTATCGCATTACAACAAGAGGGCGCTGTGCAAACACATAAAATATCCGAGTGGATAGATGGCACTCATGTAGCTGATATTAAAAGCCGCAGAAAATGTTTCATTGATATCCATACTTTGAAAACAGAGGGCGCTATTGAACCACTAGTTTACATGAGAAGACATAGATGGCGTTAACATTAATAGTAGTACAAATTAATTGCAGGGATTGTAAGAAAACTTCACCTAGAAATTTAACGAATGTAAGGCTGGATCTTTACTGAATTTTCAAAATATTTTGCCCTTCCGTTCTTATGACTGAGAGGACAAAATATGAAAACTCGTTAGTAACATAACCGTAATATGCTCATTAAAAAACTCCACAGCTAAACTCCACTACTTTAAGATACTCAGCCACCTTGTATTTTGAGTAACAAACAAATTATTCATCATAATATTATAATTGCAAAAGTAATTCACTCTATCAGTTTAATAAACTTATACTGGTGAACCGTTAAACCAACCTTAATAAAATTTATAATGTAGGTAGTTTGTATCTGAAGAAAGATATAGGCTATTTTCTTACGGCCTTATTTATCTTTCATTAAATTGCCTTCGGTTTTTGAGATATATTAAATAACTTTTATTTTTTTTTCCTTTTGGCTAAGAGTGGCGAGAAGGGATTTAACAACAGATATAAGTATACCTACTTAATGCAAGTACCTATGTGTTGCTCATCCTGTAATATACAATAATTACCTAACCCCGAGTCTGTACCAAGCTTTTCTATATGTGTCGATGTTATTTTCATCACTTGAGACGTAAATATTTTTTATCCTAGTCAATCCTGACCGAATGTTATGAAGTAACAGTACGACTTACATGATGTCGCCCAACTTGAGGCGTGTTTGTATGAGAGCGCAGGTCTTGTGGTCGTACATGGCGACAGCGCGGCGACGACGCATCGGCGGGCGCGGCGACGCGGGCGGCGAGTCGCGCCGCACGTGCACGCCCGGGGAGCTGCCGCGCCGCCGCACTGACGCGTGCCGCCCTCCCACGCCGCCCAGCATCCTGGAAACGTACAGAAGATATCCTATTATAAAACGAATAAAATATACTTAGACGGAACATTGATTCATACAAAATGGTCATTATTTGTAAAATAAATATTATGGCTGATCGAGATGTAGGTAGTGTAGACTGTCTAGATTCGGATTTAGGCTTAGCCGCCGACGGGAAGAAGCGTAGACGGTGCAAGAAGCTGTTTTCTATAATCTCCAACCGACATACCCAGCGGGTGTTCCAAGAAAACATTATTTCAACAATGGTCTGCTCCGTAACCGATTCTGCTGCAAACGAAAATACTTTGTTCTAATTTTTTTTTGCCAAGAAACGGGCTTGTGCAGTCCAAATCATATATTTATTGAAACTTTCTATGCGTCAATTTTGGAACATTTTATGAAAGCCTTGTTGATCTATGTGCCCTGTTAATCCATCAGAGACAAGCGAATAGACTATTAGCGTCGACGTGGAGAAGAGTTAAACGTAGCTGCCTGCAAAATCTTATTGATGCTCACATCCAAGCCAGCGACGCGAAGAATTGACTTAAAGTTATTGCGTAGAATAAATTGATAACGAACTGATATCGTTTACAGCGAACCTGAAAATTATTTGAGAAATATTGTTTTAATAGGAAAAAAAACCATTTTGAAAATTTTACATTTAAATTGGATTTGTTTTATTTTATGTAGGTAACTAATTGCTTCATCTATAAATTGTAGATCAATAGAATAAATAATAGTTTAAAAAAACTAAAAAATACGCTTTTATTGCTAATCAACCTAAAAACTAGAAAAAATTTTAACGACGAAGAGTTCAATATGACAGTAGTCGAAGATCAAACAATCAATCAGAGTAAAAGCGTGGGGTGCATTTTTCTGAGATTTATAACCATTCTCTCATAGATGGTTACCAATAAAATGAATGTATCATTTGAAATATCAAGCACCCCACGCTTTTATTATGATAGATTGTTTGATCTTCGACTACTGTCATACTGAACTCTTCGTCGTTAAAATTATTTTCTAGTTTTTAGGTTGATTAGC
>DWME01001526.1:0-24384 GCA_018244795.1 Parelbella ahira ahira
AATTAATAAATATGTTTAATAATAATAATAATATTAATCGACCCATTTGTCATTCCACTGTTGGAATATGGGTCTCCTCTCATATTGAGAGGGCTTAATAAATATGTTTGTACCTCCATAATTGTATTTATATCTATAAATTATTTTATGTTTTAATTCTATTTGTAATTAACTTATCGAAATCTCAGAACTCTATAATATTTTATGTCATTTTCTAATACATCGAGTGGTACGCTAAGTACTAAGTACAATATTCATTTTTCGAGGCGAAATGAACATAATCCACCCTGTAATTTCTGGTCGACGAGCTTGAGACCGAAAACCGTTTTGCAAATGGTAGGCATGGGCAAACGCACGTAACAAATCAACACGAACTGAAACTTATAAAAAACCATATTGGCAAAATATCAAATAGCATAGAAACTATAAAAAGTTAAAAAGTATATTATAACTATATAATATCAATTAAAAGGAAAAATGGATTTAATTTGATTTGTCCTGTTACGATTGACGACAAAATGGACGGACCTAGTCAAATTTGACCACGACGCTGATTTTAAGTCCTGCCCATTGTCTTGAATCCCACTGACTCTATCTAATTTAATGAGATCCTTTTTCCATACACACCTACATTAACTCGGTAGAAGTTGTCATATGAGGAACCTTCTAGTAGTTTCTAAAAGGTCAGTTTAGGAAATTCTCTGAAAACCACCGTCTCGGTTAAAGCTCCAAGTCTCTGTCGCCAAGCACGCTTTCTCGGAGACGCTGCAACATAGATGTTTCATACGAGGTAGTTTCTGTCCTCAAAACGTTGGTTTTCTTTTATAAGGTGATATTATTGTAAATACATATGTATATGTGTAGCTTAGTTTTGTGCTCTGTATTGTTCGCGAAAAAAGGTTGTTTCCTTTATCTTTCTTTCCTTCCTTTCTTAGTTTATCATTTGTCTGATTGACATAGGCAGTCGATAGTAGGTCGTGACATACCTACGCGTAGGTAAATAGTAGGTACCATCAGTTTTGAATGAGATGGCTATATATGATGATAAGACTTATCATCATCATAATTATTATTTTTTTTTATTATATGATGATGCTCTAAGTTACTTATTAATTTATTATTCTATTCGAATACTTTAGGTTTATATTAGTCAATGAAAAAAAAACCAAGTATTTTGATGACAAATATTGCAATGATTTAAAAAAAATATTTGGAAAATCCATTCATTCTCACATGGACAACGTGACGGCTTGCACACGCGACGGAAAAACGTCTGACTTACCCGTTAATGAAACCGACAGAAAAACCAACAACATTATTAATACAAAAATAATTAACAGATCACTATTAATAAACAAAATTGTTTACTTTAGGTTGATTTGAACCCGGGACCACCGGAATGAGAGGCTGAATTCTAAACTAAGCTACCATTGCCTAAGTATCAACGCCCGCGGCTATGAAAGGGTCTAGTTCAGAATGAAATTCCAAGTGCATGATCATACTTATGCCGGTCACTCAATCATATTATATCATAATGTCACACAAATTCTTGTCAGCAAGATTCAATTTACGTGATTACTAAGTTGAAACTGCCTCGTAATGCAATGGGATTACCCAAGGTTAACCTTACGCATAGACAGCCTCACCATTTCTGGTTGCAATTACGTCTTAAGCGATGTTTTATAAAAAAGGCGTACTGTGCATATGTCGTAGTGAATGTCCGAGGTGCAGTGTATATATATTAAGATACTCTGGTGAATGTCAATGATAAAAAAGTAATTTTACCTAATTATATTGTAGTCAAATTATCTTTTATAATAATGGTATATTCAAATTCAAAGTATCATATACTCGTATATTTACTCTAGATATTTGTGTTTCGTAACGATATTACATAAATACGTACTTCGTGTACCCTTTAAAATTATTTGCTTGGAATCACGCACACAATATGTTTAATGATTTACTGTAAAACTTTTTAATTTGTTCGTGGTAATCAATGAATCAAAAAATCAATTTATCATTAAACTATTTAATTTGTTCCTGGTAATCAATGAATCAATATCTCGTGCATGCGCCAATGACGGCGATTCATCAGTGGCTTTTATGTTTAGTTCCGTTTGTACGTTAATTGATTTAAATTTGAAACTTCTCCCGCAGAATAAAATGTAATTGAAATTAGAGGAAATTAAAAGAAAAAAATATACGAGGAAACTATTTATATAAAATAGGTATTTATTTAAATTAGGAAGGATCTGCAGTTTCGAGTTCAACTCGGAAATTTGGCAATTTCCTTATGATCTTAAGCCTCTTATTAAATTGATAATTTTGAATCGGACGTCCAATAAGCACCGTTTCATAGGATTTTAAGTAAAAACCTATTGCTAATAGTTACAATCTGTTAATTGCGAGACAAAGTATATATCTAGGTATATTTGCTACTTTTACTAAGAACGATTTTAAACGTTAAAGTTAAATTTTGATTACATTAGATATATCAAGTCGAGAGTAACGCTATATCAATTTAGATGTGGGTTACAATAAATAAATCATGAATTAATGGTTAACCCCTCAGTCGGATTTATGTGAATTGCCCTTAACGAATCATCATCAGGCTTTGTATGTCCATTGTTAGAGATATGTACATACGCTTCCCCGAATCGGTGCCACTCCTTCCGAATCTAGCGGCTTCCCCTATTTTCTACGTCCTGTCACCTGCCTAAATCCAAACCGAACACCTTATTAACAATTAACTAACCCATTAACAAAAACTTAATTAAAGTTTCTATTAGCTAAAAATATTAACGACTATCAAATGGGTAATCCAAAGTGTTCCTAAGAAATTTTACCAGAAAATTACTACGTTCGGTGATTGAAACTGTTTGTCCACATCTGCTACGTATTTCATTGAAGTTACCTTTTGTAATAAACCGTGTACTAAGAGGATATGGAAAGTCCGGTATCACCATTAATTCCTAGTAAGCGGATATCAAACACAAACAAATTTAACGATCATCATTCGATTATATTATCCATTCAGTTAAACTGTTTCGGATTACTTGTAGATCGATCGTACGTTCTCAAAGTGGGCGTTTGAGGACATTCGTGAGGGCAGAAAACGTCCCACAGGAAAGGAGGGTGTTAAGATGGTCCTACGAGATGTACGGCTACAATAAAAAATGAAAACTATAACCAAAATAAAATATGTCGTTTGAAGCATACATTTAAATTTAGATTTCACTGTTTATATTTATATACCTATGTAATTATTTAATGGTACAATGGTTACAAATTTTAGAGGGCGCTGTACATTGTTTGACATCCGAAGGGGGTGGAATAAATAGGTTTGAGAATCTGTGATATAGGCGAAGGTGAGGACAAAAGTGAGGACGAAAGTGAGTCACGGTGGAACTAAGCATATACCGAGAGCGACAGATTCTGAGTACATTTTATATACAGCACGCGTCCACTCACGATGGTCACTTCACACTCCACCGTTGGTCTGTTCAGTTAGTTTGGTAGATCGAACAATTTAACTCGTTTACATACAACAGGAAGAATTATACATCTAATAGTGATATTTTTTACTGCGATTTATTAAATTTAACCTAAACATGACGCGAGGGTATAAAAGAGGCACATTACTAATTAGCACAGGTGAGTTCATGTAATGTTGTTTTTTTATTTACTAACAAATATATACACTACTCGTACACGTGACTTTTCTGCTAACACGCAACTGGCCAGCTTGGCAGATCATAATCGTTTTCTTCCTGAGGTGAGAGCGATGCCCGACCGTTAAAAAAGTTGATGTTGGTGATAATGATGATGATTATTATCACAAATGACAGATGATGACGATTAAGATGATTTGAAATAAGTGATGTATTTACCTATGCAAAATTTGTCTTTATACATAACTGATTAAAAATAAAGCTACCAATTCTAAATTCTTTATGAACTCGTCTAGTTAATTTTAAGTATCTATGCACATAATGGGGCGGAATATATCGGTAGATGATCATAATATTAGTATACGAAAATTCACAATTAAAATAATATAATATGTCAAAAAATGAATATAACAATAGTTAAATCAAGTAATCGATTGAGTAAAAAAAATCACTAGTTGAATGTTTAAATGAATTGTTTTTTTATTGCAATAAAGAAACTGAAGTAAGCAAAAAACTATAGTTAATTAACTCTTAATTATAAATCGATAATACTATAATATCTCATATTATTCTTAGCAATGTAATAATTTGAGTTTGTCTATTCAATTTCAGTACTTAATCTAAAAAATATTTTCAATTTCACACTCCATTTCAGTAAAAGGAAGACTTTAAAAAGTCAAACATCATTAATTATTTTTTTTATCTTCCAGTTTACTATTGTCTTTACATAATAAATATATTCTATATTCAGCTCGTAATAAAAACTCAAAGTACGACTTATATGTAATTTCAATTATTAATTTTATTCACATACGCATCTGATGATTTAATGTAGGTACTCATTGATACGAGTGAAGATAAATTATTAATGAATTATCTTGAATAAGCACTATTTTAATTCACCTACGATGAGATAAACAGTTTCGCAATGATGTAAACACTATAGTATCAATAATTATTATGTACACAGCATCAAGGACTCGATGCAAATGACGATTTGGGCCTTACCCGCAAAACTTCGAATAAGTTCCGGTTGAACTCACATGTATTATATCAGAACGTTTAACTATAATAATTGTTTTGAATGATTGCCTCGTTGGTCGAGTAGTTGTAAACGCGACTGCTGATCGAGAAGTCCTAGGTGCGAATCCCGGATCGAGTACTTTTACATTTTCCAACTTGGATTTTCTAACTTAGATTTTCTGACTTAGATTTTCTGGCTTAGAATCTCTCACTTAGATTTTATAACTTAAATTTTCTAATAGAAATTTCTAGTAGTGGCTCTTAGTTTGGAACTGAGCCTGATATATGGTAATAGTCTCACCACCACCATGTAACGGAAAAAGGTACCTACTGCTGAAATGTGTGACTGATGTGTTAAGAATTGTTAAGAATTTAATACATGCGTGTTTAAAAAAGTTATCGACAGAACTCAGGTATGTTTTTTCGGGATGGCCCGACTAGTTTCGAACCCATACAAGGTTCTTGTTAGTCGGGAGATCCCGAAAAAAAAAACGTTAATTAAACGGGTACTTATTTATACATGTATGTATATAAAAATTCTCTGAACGCTTAGCGATAAAAATGTTATGTTTGTAAACCTATAACCAACAATTTAATAACCATTTTGAGATGTACAATGCTTAATTGCCGTTTTTACGAGTTCTTTGTGGAGATCTTAAGGAAATCCATTGTAATAACTATGAATTGTTAATGAGTTATTAGTTTTTAAGAATACATAAATGTATTGAAGTTATTATCGTATAATTATATATGCATGGTAGTATTAAATATATATTACGTATACAATGCAATGTTCGCGGTAATATATAATTAGTATTTTCTAAATTAAATCACAGCCATATTACTTTTTCAAGCTATTTTCAATTTTAACTCCGGTGTTATATATTTCTATTTATTCGGTTTGAGAAACTGTTTTATTGTAAGGACAATTTTATTGACAAAAATGTGATCTGTTGATAAAACCCCGCATATATATACCTCACGATTATTTTTCCTAGATAGCCCGATTCATCATCATCATCATCATGCTATCTCAGTCCACTGCTGGACATAGGCGTCCCCCAACGAGCTCTATTGCGACCTGTCCTATCCTAAATCGGCTAGTTTTGTCCAATCCGGATATAATTGGTAAATTACTGCAATTTTCGTCTTCATTTTCAGTTTTAATATTAACACTCGCACGTCATACAACGGGTGGCAGTTGGAGACATTTGGAAAGCAAGTTCAATCAACTGCCTTCGAGAAATATACCTTATGATGAACATCATCTACACTTTTCAGACTACGACAACGAGTCCGCTGAGGCAAGGTACAAAATGATTGTAAATAATACTTTATTAAATATTCTCTTACTACCTAATCCATTCCAACACCATTTTGATAATTTGTGATTTTATAAAAACACAATTCATTTAGCATAGTTTACCTCACAAGTAACGTTTCTTTATTTTTTTTGGATTTGGAGATTTCACACATTTTGTGTATTCAGTTTAAGAGAACTTCATTACTTTTGTCGTTCCTCTGTTGGATATGGATCGTCGAATTAAAAAGGGATATGTCCATAATCTACTAAGCTGAGCAACTGGTTGGCAGGCTTCAAACGCGCTGGGGAACTTTATGGAGAACTCTGAGATGTGCAGGATCCTCCCATGTGTTCTTGTACCATATCTACATACACCATAATTATATAATATATCAAAAATGTGCATATCATCATCATCATTATCAGCCTACTCTCATCCACTGCTGGACATAGGCCTCTCCAATGGCACGCCATTGAGCTCGATCTTCAGCTCTTCGCATCCAACCACGCAATGCATATATATTGACAATATTGTCCAACAACTGCGCCGTATCTTCTCAATATCGAAAGGAAATCCCAGTGATACATGACGGAAAACCCGGACAATTCTGGTATAGTTTATTGTTCGGTAGTCTTTACGTACATGATACATGAGTAATCTTAAAAGTTTTACAGGAGTTTTCAATGTAATAGATGTAGCAGTATATTATAATATTCACATAAATCGTAATATATACAGAATTACCAAGACAATACTCAATCATAGAAAAATGATTATACCTCTTTGAAAAGTTTATGTTAACACTGATAATTAACAAATGGTATCTCCTTTAATTAATATTCTCTGTAATAAATATACTCTGTGGCTAGTACTTAAGAATATGACATAAATAAGTTGTGATTTTACCATAACATCATGCATCTTTATATTTATTATTTATCATATTAATTTACAGTAAATTAATTTACGGCCGAGTAATTTACACTATAGTAATAATTATATTTTCGCTTACAAATGTTTTTAACGCTGTTACTATTTGTAATTATGGAACCACGAGTATGTTTTTTAGGTAATGATGCTCGTCGCTCGTCGTTTGGTTTCGCTCCCACTTAATCTATTCGTAATATGGAAACGTTAAATGATTTTTAATGTAATACGTACCTATATTTTTCACTTCATCTTTCTTGACTACGATATCTACTATATAAATAAATGACAATTATAATCAAAAACATATCATTCCGGTAGTGAAAAGAAATGTTAAGGAATGAATGACATATTATGTATGTATGTTGGTATATCGCTTGTGTGTACATAAATGAAGAAAAACTTTATTTGTACATCAACTTATGTTTATCATTCAGAGCAATAGGAAAATTGGTATAGAGAATGATATATTTTTATACCATTTCATGACACTTAAATTTCTTTCGGCACGAAAAGAGTCCTTCCAATTGGGCAGCCCGTTTGCGATTTCATGGGTTTTATAATGTCCATTGTCAGTGGTGATCTCATACCGTTAGAAAAGAATGCAAGAATATAATTTCTTTTCCATCATAAAATTTCACATATACGTGAGTTTTTAGTAGTAGGACAAATTTTCATTAATACAACACAACAATATAATTTCTACTTTTGTATAAAACATGACATAAGGTGAACTTTTTTTCCTATATTATAGAGAGGTTAAATTAAATAAAATAAGGAAAGTAATAAAATACCTACCTTAATTGTAGGAAAAATTTATAGAATTTGTTTCTGGATTACAGCTGGCCGCCAATAACTACGCAAGCAAATGAACAGCAGCGATGCAAAGCTTTGTGCCCCGTTTCCGAGGTGTTCAGCCCTATTACGTGCACCAACGGCGCCCTGTATAAAAACATGGACGAGTTGCGGTGCGCTGTCAAATGTCGAATTGGCAAGTATTTGAATAAAAATTTCCTTCCATATAAATCAGTTAACATTTATTATCTTCATGTCAGCATTTCTTCTAGTAGGACCATAACCTCACCACCTACTCCATCGTGGGTCGTAAGCGTGGCTGACGAAACGTGTGAGTGTATGACACTACCTACCGCTTTGACGATTACTGGCATGATGTTACATGTGTTACGTTTTTTCGGGACGCAAGTTACTCCCTCTGCAGTACTAACTCTCCGGCCTAAAAACTGCCTTTGCAAAGAAATCATGTTGTTCTCTTGTCTGTTGCTCTGGGAATGAATATGAGACTAAAAAATACTTAAGTAGTTGTTCGTCTGTTTGGAGAAAGGTTTACGTTCCCTGCACGGGTATTTCCCCGTAGTATGTTTTGTATTCTATTCAAGCGGTACTTCCCGGTTCCGTGCACGGTATACCTTAATTGGGTATTCCTACATTAGACATTAATGAAAGCTTAATAAGGGAACAATACAAATTACGTGAATACGTGATATATTTACCAGAATATTTCGCTCATGATCCATGTCGGAGACTACATCCGCAACCATGACTTTTAAAAGTAAGATCAACTACAGCTAGTACTCTCTAAAAGTTATCAGGAGTCAATATCAGTTGGAAGCACGTAAATATCTAATATAACGAACTTAATTAAAACATCTTGTTGCAGATATAGATTTAAACCGTCTGCCATCGTGTAAGGCTGTTACTGAAGTCACTACTAGTCCTCCAAAGACTTCCACGGTAAGAGATATTGAATTCAAGCAATGCTTCGAATCGTGTCCGGCCACGCCCGAGTACAGCCCCGTTTGCGGAACAAACATGGTTACCTATCATAACGTTGGAAAGTTGCAATGCGCCAAGCACTGTGGCCTTGGTACGTACCTCTTATCGATCGTAGCATATCGATGTGCCCACTGGTTGTCGGGACTCTTTATGGTGCATTCAGCTCTACTTTACATCCTCTACTGCTGGGCAATATCAGTACTCAAACATTTGCTCGTACTTTCAGATGTGCAGTTGCTTCGTCCCTTACGCTGTCCAAAATACCCTATAACTACTACAACGACGGAACCTACAGCGGGCGTTGACAATGATGTAGAGCTTGAAAATTGTATACGAGATTGTCCCGTGACATCGCAATATGACCCCGTTTGTGGCACAAACAAAGTCACGTACGGCAACATTGGTCATTTGGAGTGTGCGAGAGCGTGTGGAGTCGGTAAGTGATTTTGATAATATTAGACACCTATATATTAAATTTAATTTGTTAATCATCGTTCAAAATGTCCATCTAGTTGAAAGTTCTAGTTAAGATTCCATGATTAGTGTATTCACGTATGGATAGATATAGACCATTTAATATCGAACCGAATTAGACTAATGCTTTTACCATTTGATCTCAGTTAATTCGGTACGTGGATTTTACATAAAGATATTTTGAATAATTAACCAAATTAGTTTTAAACTGCAGCCCACTATTTTAAAGCCAGTCTCGATAGTTCTAGAAAAGTATTTAAAATGTCGTATTAGCGTAGTGGTACGATACTCTGTACTTAATTGTCGATCAAAATATTTTTCAATTTGGTAGTTTACATTAGCGATCTAACTTCAAAACTAAAATATTCTCAATTTTCAAATATCTAAAGATAGCATAACGTTATTGTAATCATCATCAGGCTGTCTAAGTCCACTGCTGGACATAGACTTCTCTTTAGGGGTTTTTGCCCGTAATCCCCACGCTGGGAATGTGGGTTGGAGGTCGCAGAGCACGACTTTACGCACCGCCTACGCTGCCCGTTGTGTTCAATAAATACCTATTTTACAAACCAATCTTCATGAAAGGACAATGTGCACTACGTAATAATTCAATACATTGACCTGAAACGTTTATTTAGATGTCCATGTCCAATATTTCTTCCCGCTATACTGACTCTTCAAAAGTCCTGCGTTGACATGACAACACATTGGAAATACATACTTGTTACAAGTTCCTATAGAACGATCCAATGTGTAAGTACATCTCGTTGCAGATGTAGACCTCGATCGCCCGACATCGTGTAAGGCTGTCACTGAAGTCACTACCAAACGTCCAGCGACCTCCACAGCAAGAAATATTGAATTCGACCGATGCTTCGAGTCGTGTCCGGCCACGCCCGAATACAACCCCGTTTGTGGAACTAACATGGTTACCTATCATAATCAAGGAAAGTTGCAATGCGCCAAGCATTGCGGTCTTGGTATGTACCAATTATGTACTGTAGCATATCGATGTGGTCACTGGTGGTCGGAACTCTCTGTATTGCGTTAAGTTCCGTGTCTGCTCAAAATTTGGGAACTTTATAGTTTACTCCATAACAAATTGCGCGGGTTTTAAGACTTTGTAAACGAGCAACCATCATAGCTGGAATGCAGTTTGCAAATTGAGATTGACCTATAAAATGAAGTAACATAGCCTAGTTGCGAGACCGTTAGTCACAACTTTCGAAGAACATTTCTGTATATTGAAAGAAATATTAAACCTCGTTTAAAACCGTATTAAACACACTCTACGCTCGGGCTGCACATTGGTCCGTAATTTGGATAATTAGCATGAAAGCCATGTAGTGTTCATCAAAGCAATTCTGTACGTTAACACATAAATTACATATAAAATAACTAATATTTTTTTTTAAAACGTTTACCAACTCTTTTGAAGCTACATTCTTCCTTCTACTTTACATCCTCTACTGCTGGACAACATCAGTACTCAAACATTTGCTCGTACTTTCAGATGTGCAGTTGCTTCGTCCCTTACGCTGTCCAAAATACCCTATAACTACTACAACGACGGAACCTACAGCGGGCGTTGACAATGATGGAGAGCTTGAAAATTGTATCCGAAATTGTCCCGTGTCATCGCAGTATGACCCCGTTTGTGGCACAGACAAAGTCACGTATGGCAACATTGGTCGTTTGGAGTGTGCGAAATGGTGTGGAGTCGGTAAGTGGTTTTGGCATTATTATCTACTTTTTATACCTAATGACTACTTATGATAAATGCAGGTACAATATTTGGATCCCGTTGTATCAAACTCTCTTTTGTATTTATTTACGTTATAAAATTTGACTGCCTCGTTGGTCGAGTGGTTGCGAACGCGACGGGTCGGGTGCCACTCGATTTTTCTAATTTAGAATTTCTAATAGTCACTCGAAAATTAATAAATTAGAAAATTATTCTATGACGCAACCAAAACTCGCGTCCACCTCTGCCTAATCCTTCGTGGATTATAGGCGTGATGTTGCGTTACATTTTTTGAGGTCTCCTGCTTAATACAAATGTTTCTTTTTCAGATGTAGATTTTCTACACAAGTGGAATTGTTAAATCTCCGTACAAAACACTTATCGCACCTCTTCACGACCGATTTCCGGGAAGGAATACGATGATAAAATCGACATTCAATGTCTAAAAAGCCAGTTGATTTGCAAAGGAACAACGCCACGCAACAAATCATTAGACCAAAGGAAAATTTTATATTATTAATTACTCTAATATTAATTAATGAATTTCTGTTAAACTTATAACTATGTAAGGGAATTTTGTGCCATTACCTGTAATTATAAATGTTATAATCACACGACTCAATTTGTTTCATTTTTGTCATCGTTAATTAAGTACAATATAAACTATAAATATACTCATATTCCGATTAAGTCGTACATTTATTCGGTAAATTCGAAATTGATAAGTTGCAAGACGAGAGGATAGTGACTGAAGTTAAAAACGTGCAACAATGGCGTATTACAGCGTACAGCGTTACGGCGTAGTAGTAATCATGTTGTGTTTTACATTTGTATCCAATGTTATCGCCGTTGAGAACAATACATTCCGTAAGTGCATTCATTCACAAGCATTACAATAACATTGTTTTCCTAAACGTTATTTACATTCAGTGTTAAAGAATATAAAAATAGTTAACATGAGTGTTGATGGATGTAGAAGCCGAGTAAGGTCAAATGTGACCGAGTGGAACCAAGTGAGACTTGCCTATGTTGATAAATTATGTTAGATCATGAAAGTCTCAAAAACCGGCATGCGTGTATGAAAGGGCTGATAGATGTGCAAAAAGCACGTCAGATCTGTATCGAATATTTGTCATATAGTGCTCTCTGTGTACCCCGTAAGGGATCTGGCTTGACGGTGACATGATAATAATATTATGTATTGTTTTATGGGACGAATATGCTTAAAATGAGGTACCAAGAAGTGCTTTTATATGGATTCATCAGACCAAAATTCTTAGCACGCATTTCTAACTAATACACTGCTAACAATATGTATTTTTATCAATCTGATTCTAATATGAAAAAAAATTTATCGGGATAAATTCATTGGCCGATATATAATTCGAATGGTTGTAAGCGCGATTTCTGCTCAAGATATCCTGGGTTCGATCCCTCGATCAGGTACTTTTTGTTTTTCTAACTCGGATTTCCTGGTAGTGGCTTGGAGTATAAATTTGTATCCGGGGTATAGCAATGTATAAATGTACTACACTGAACTGCCTACCTTTTGGAAAATTACAGGCGTTACGTTTGCTACTTTTATCCGCGATAAAACTTACTCAATTTTGCAGTAGCAACTTTTCGGCCTAAAACCTGTCTCTAGACAAAGAAATCACTCTGATCCGTTGTCCATTGTTCTGGGAAAGATGAAATCAGTTATACTTAAGTAATTGTACATCTCTTTGTTTGTTTATAGAAGGGTTCAACGTTCCCTGCACTGATACTTCCCCGCAGTGTGTAAAAGATTCTATTCAAGCGGTGCTTCCCGATTTCGTAAGTGGTATACCTTCATTGGGCATTCCCATCTTAGACCCTTTCGATATCGACTTTGTGAATCTGACGATGCCCGGAGGCCTCACGATACAGTTCAAAGAAGGCCACTGCAAGGGACTCAGAAAATGTATTATTGTTACCACGAGGTATGTTTTATACTCACGTAAATATGTGTAAACAAGTTTCACTTTATATCCACAAAGATATAACACATTTTAAAGTAAATGTCATATTTGAATGTGTCTCAACCAGCAATTGGTCGGTCTGGCAGGATATTATTCTGAGAGCGGACTCGTATCCAACACCGAAAGGATTTTCTGGTTGATGATATAAATGTTAGCTATCATTAAATACTAATTCCCTTTGATACCTATCAATTATTTTGTTAACTAGTAGGTACATATTTGAAAATTAAGCCATACTGAAGGATATGCACTTTTACAAAAAAAAATTTACATACACATCTATTGTATGATATTTTCAGTCTAACTTTTTCTGTGAACAGGGTCAATGGGAACAAATACGAAGTAATTTTACATTGTAACTTCACAATAAAAGGAAAATATAGGTCGCATGGAAAAATGCTCATGTTCTCCATAAATGGAGAAGGAGATGCAGCCATTTTTTGCAGTGAGTATCTAAATATCGCATTTTATACAATTCTAATACGTACATATACTTACATTGTGCACGTATTCAATGTATGTAAGTTGTTCATAATACACGTAAATATATATAAATATGTAGATAATTTATATGTATATGTTAACAACTAGTTCAACATTATGATGATAGATTTATGATTTATGCATATTATATATCTATGTTTAAATTACACAGGTAGGTATTTCGTTTCAGAAATATGTTTATTTGAAAAATATATTCGATTATTTATTTTACAATAATTTTTATGAAATTATTAAGTAAAGTTCTTAAAAAAGTAGCTATACTTTTATTCATAAAATATTTCAGAAAACATTACCATAGAATGTTCAGCTATATTAGGCACGAGAGTTGAAAATGGACGGAAATATTTGGAACTCAAGGAATATGACATCAGGCATAAATACGAAGGTCAAGTTTTTTACAAAATCACGAATCTATTCAAGGGGAATCCCGAAATAAGTAAGTGATAGTAATCGTAATCCTTTTGATATATACTGTTATACGTACACAAAAATAATATACCAAAACGACTTGTGATACAAAATAACTCATACTTTTTCAACTAATTTAAGCTTTTCTGCAGAGTTGTGGGTTCGATTGCTACTCAGGATAAATATTTGTGTGATAAACTCAAGTATGTGCTTCGGATCTAGCTCTAACATTATTCAACATATTTGTGTCCAGATATTTCTCCGTTCTTGCTTGATTTAGGATCAGATTACTGCGTGTGAGTTGTCTAATGATCAGTTCTGTATCAGTATCAGTTGCGTTACTTGTGTCTTAGAGCCTACAGCACTCTTAAAAGACCACTGCTTAGGAATGTAGATATAGCTATGTTCAGGACAGGGTTAAATTATGCTGAGAAATGTTAAAAACATGTTTCGTTTTACACCATGAGGTTGTGAAGCAAAAATGTAATGAGCAATGTCTCTTCCAGGTAACTTGGTCCTGGAATTCATGAACACAAACTGGTTGGTGATCGCTGAAGAATTTGGTGATCCAATAGTGAATTTCGGAATCGACACAGTTATAATTAACGCAAAAAAATTAATTGAAACGGTCACTATAGATCGACTTATAAAAAGAATGTAATTTATTTATGTTGTTGCTTTGAATAATCCTCGATTCATAATAAGCATTGACGTGTATACAACAAAATTTGAGAATCATCGTAAAATGGCCATTGTTAAATAATATTTCATAAATTTATTTTTAATACATAAACACTGAATAAATATTTTGTTTACATATAAGTTTATAGAGAAATAATGCAACTCTATGTATAAATGCGCGCGTATGCACCTACATATGTATTATAATTTTTTGTTTTTCTTCTATGTTCTTCATCTTAGTTTGTGTATCCATCAGAAACATAATGTTCATATGCTTAAAATGGTACTCATAGCATTACCGTTGGGGTGTAAGAGATTTTAAGCTTCACCTCAGGACCCTAAGTAAACCTGTCTGTTGTGCCCTCTCCTATTCAACACAAAAGTATCTTACGACCGGCTAACTGCGGTATAGTGCTCACGGCTAAATGTCCTGGCCGCTGATGCGATGGGCAGAAGCGTAGGCGATGTATGAAGCTGTGCTCAACGATTTGCCAATTAGTGATTTACTAACATGACAAGATATGTAACCAGTATTGGGTTATAAATTTCTTAAATCACTTATAATTAGATGTTATACAGCAATACAAACTTCAAATCATGAATAAAATTAGACTGTATTCACACTTAATCAATAATTTATTGAAGCCCAGATCGTGTTAAATACAAAAACTACCACATATACAATAAAATATATTTATTACTTTAAACACCTTTAAATAAACACATTGTGCAAGAATAATTTATTCATGAACAAACACTTAAGGAAAATCTTAGGTATAATATGATCATGACATACTGATTAAGATTCTTAATATTTCATTTACAATATTAAACTCAAACTTCGAGTTTTCGAGTGATACAAGTACAAGATGCGTAATTAGGAATAAGTAATAGTTGCCTAAAATTTTCATTTTTTAAGTGACTTCTTATGTAGAGTAATTTGAAAAGTATCATTAAAATGATTGGTTATCTTATTCAGTGCATAAAACGTTACATTTCGAGTGGTTTTTTTTATTGTGTAATTTGCTAGCTATATTAAAAACATTCTTATTGATCAGACACATGACTGAACTGCGAAATTGCCCTTTTTTGTTAACATAAATTAATCGCTATCATTTAAAACGTGTTGGAATGACATAAAACAAGCTATCTTAGTATAATTTGCAAATAATGGACGTTTATCTTCAAAGTAATTGAGTTATTTGAATAATAATTACTAAATACGTAGTTGCAATACTAATAAACTTTAACATGAGTTTCGTATCCATTTGAATCATGTTGTAAATGAATATTTGTAGCGGCCACACTTCCAAGGCGTCCATAAACATTTTCGCCTCTTTTCTCACGCCAGCTGGCAGGTCATAATTCATAATAATTTCGTTTACAATAACTTTAGTATATTTTTGACAGATCACAAGAGTTTCACTAAAACAGCACAGGCTACTAATAGCAAATACTTCGACGGCGCATGTCATTATTATCCTTAGTAATATCTCCGCATTTAAGCTGTTTCGGAAATAGTAAAGCGTAGTCCAAATTGTGATGACAATGTTCATGAAAGTGGAAATAAGAGTCATTAAAATTTTGAAATTAAACACCTCATTGATTCGGATACATGTTTCACCAATGACACAGTAACCTGCGGCTAAATCACGTATTTTAAATTTTTGAAATGGAACGTTCTCCACATGATCTTCTGTATTAAGCTTCTTAAACTTATCGCTTACAAAAAATGTATTATTTGATCTGTTTTTTGAATGATCACAAAGTTTTTTATTGATAAATTTTAATCTTAGGTGCAGTAACTTTATAAGCAAACAGACAGTGTATATTTCTACAATTCGTACATAATAAACGGGTAGAACAACTAAAGTTGAATAATCAATTACACTCTCAGTTAATATGTCAATAGCATAAATAACAGCAGGGAATACAGTGCACAGTATAATAGAAATAATTATTCGCTTCTTTGATATTGCATAAAAATATATATTTACACATAACATAGTATCTATTTTAGGGAATGTCGAAAATAATGTCATATTAACTTTATTTGAAACACTCCACATAATAGCAGATATAATGTATTCAAAAATCATCAGTACAAAGGGAACTTCGTAAATTTCGTCCACTACTTTCATGTCAAGTGCAGCCGGTTCCATCAAATCGAAATAAAATAATACACAATATGGAACAACATACGTGAAAATCAGACACGTACTAAGCAACTTCATTCTTCTACTTATCGACGTCAGTTTACCATTGTTATCCATTTTAAATCTGAATATTCCGAAACAATATTCAATTTTGATTATTGGGCTGATTGCATTGAAAAATTTTTGAATGTGCATGTTCGTTTTAGGTATGTTCCCGTCGTTTTCTGATTTAGTCATTTTCAAAAAAAAAAGGTTAAGCTTTTAAAAGTGCTTCCACAACAACACGATATGTCCGCTTTCATGCACTGTGACTCTAGATTGATTAGCGTCACACTTATATAATTTGTAACCCATTACTTAATGAAACAGATAACACTCAGTTAACTATATAGCGCAATGTACTTATGTTAAAATATTAAATTCGCCTCAATCGTCACCACTAACCCTTTTATTTTCCGAATTTTTTTTCAGAATATTTTTATTTTGTAAACAATTAAAGGTTGATTAAACAAAATGCGTTATTTGAATAATAACAATCAAATATGTGGTAGCAACACTTATAAATTTTAGCATAAGTTTGATATCTACAGTTAACATGTCGAAGACTAAAACATGTAACGGCCAAACATGAAGCAGTTCCATGAATGTTTTAGCTTGTAATCTCATATTGTCAGGCAGATCGTAGTTCATAACTATCTCATTAACAAGAAACATTGTTGCGTTGCGTTTTACACGTAAATATTCTGAAAAACAACACAATAGTCCGACCAAAATTATTTCTACAACGCACCAAACAATTATATTTATCAATGAGTATATACTGAAGTCGTCGTCAGTGCGACTGTAATAAATCGATGACCAGATGGTGACAACGATAACCGCGAAAGTAGTTATGAGAGTCATTAAAATTTGAAAATTAAATGCAAAATTAATCGCTTTACATGTTTCACCGATCATTCGATACGCTTGTGCCAATTTACGAATTTTGTTGTTCTGAGGCGAAACTGTGCCGATGTAGTTTGATTTGAAATTTTTCAGCATACATTTCCTCTTTGACATTATTAACCATTTCTTCTTGCAATGTTTCTTATTAACAAATATTGATAAATAATCGTTTATAACACGTAACTTTACAATCAAAAATCCCACAAGTAAACAAAACACAAAACTCTCAATCACCCGTTCAGAGTAAAAAGAGAAAACTGCAAGAGTAGTCAAGCTTAATTCCTGTCGCGTAAATATGTCAAACATCAATAAAAAAAACGAGCAACAAATGCATAAAATTAGACCCAATATTCCTATTTTTCTAGTAAATGTTTGTCGACACATGTTTAATTTTATATCGATTTTAACTAATGTTGTAAATATGAACATATTTGTATTTACCAAACTTTCTTTGAACGAAAAGAAAGTGCATAATACATATTGAAAAAGGATCAAGATAAAAGGTATTTGGGACACTGTATCCACCACCTTATCCATTTTCGGAAAGTCAGGCGTTGAAAGTTCGTCGCCCAAGAACACTAAATAAGGCGTAGCGAAAATAAACACAAGAAAAGCTCCTAGCAATTTCTTCTTCTGTGTTGTTTTCATCGGACCACCCTTATTGTCTATTTCGAAACGAAATATCCCAAAACACTTTTCTATCCTCAATACAGGTCCCATTGATTTAACGAATTTACGTAGCTGATTATTGTTCATTACAGTTTTTATGTGACTCTGATGGATTTGATTATTTGGCATATTGTAATTTTTGATAAGTCGCTAAACTGGAGGTGTTCACGATACAATTTATACTGCTTGTGTATATTTCGTTTGTAAAGCGTATCTGCACTACATACGATCAAGCACGAAAATCAAACAATAAATTTGATGGTAACCATTACTGTAATGGAATATTACTTGCCTTTTCAATTTACGATATACCATCTACTGAATATAATTTGATATGCCTACACGACACATTGTAGTCACCTGTAATTGGATCAATATTAATTTTGTTAAGTGTGGGTTTGACACTTTTATTCCATAAGGAGCCCTTCTGAATTTCCATATGGTAGTCGAACTAAACCATGGTAATGAAGGCGTCATTATTAATAAAGCTTTTTCTAATGATGAAATTTTATTTGACAAAACGTTTAAAATAGTGCATATACTTTAATGTTTGACTAACTGATTACCATAGCATGATACATTTGGATGATAGTTAAGGATGTGTTCGAATACATTCAAAGCCTTGCACATCACCACCAATGCTTTGTTCGAGGTTGTTATTGGTAGAATCCAATGCCCGGTGTTGTAACTGTGCTAACGTGTTTCATTTGGTTTTCAATATTCGGTGATGGTACGGTACGGTACTGGGTATCTACCAAACAATTTCATTGATTTGATAACTGTGAGTTTTAAAATGTTAGACGCAGGTTATACAACGCCATCTATTGTGTAGTAGTAATAGTAAATTTTTCTATAAAGGCAGTTGAGTTAGTACTATAACAATAATGTATTACAAAAGTGATTAACCTTGCTACCTGTTTTTTTATTTAAGCGGTTAATATTGGTTTTTATATATAATACATTAAATATAACGACGCCTACTTAGAACAAGCAAAACACAGTCAAAAATCGTGTCATTAAATCCAACGCTAGATGGCAGTACTAGTATTTTTTACTAGTAAAATATTATGTTTCAATAGGTAAATTATTTTTCTAAGAACTTCGTCACGTTTTTAATATACATGTAATTATCCCGAAAGTACGCATAAATAATTTTGACATTTTCTATATCGTAAATTAGAATCTACTAAGCTCCTATGCCTATTTCTTCGTCGAGAGGTATGATGTTACGATTTATGATAAGTTTTTTCGAGTTTCGTTTATAAGAAAATAGTAGTAGTATTGTAGTCATGAAATGATTACCTATTCAACAGAAAATTTCATAAAAATCCATTAACTTTACAGACAGAACCCTTTACAGTTACA
The DNA here is from genome assembly GCA_018244795.1 of Parelbella ahira ahira. Taxonomy (NCBI): domain Eukaryota; kingdom Metazoa; phylum Arthropoda; class Insecta; order Lepidoptera; family Hesperiidae; genus Parelbella; species Parelbella ahira. The sequence continues at coordinate 19,669 of DWME01001526.1, forward strand.
CCCTCTAATATTAGTATAGACCGGTGTTTCCCAACGTGGGGCCCACGCCCCACTTGGGGGCAATTTTATAGTTAAGGGGGGCAGTTCCAAAATAGACTCGACACCACTTTAACCCTTTCGCTCCGGCCCATTTAAATGCAATGCTAGATATCGTTGGCGTCGTCGATATAATTGGCCCATCGCAATATCTGTGTTTGACATCACTGAGTTGGTGTTCATTTGAAATTGATTTGAAGTGTCCGTGTCCGAAACCGTTGTAAAAGATTTTACTTATTATGTTTTGTTAACAAATTTCATAGAAAACCTATCATTTATGTTTCATAAGTGAACAAATAAATTTTAATGTAAAAAAAATTGTATGTTACATGGGGGGGGGGCATAAAAATGTTAGAAAGGTTAAGGTAGGGTATAGCACAAAAAAGGTTGGGAAACACTGGTATAGACAAACAAATAACTTTAGAGCCAAACGAAACATACTTACAACAAACATTTAAGCTCATTACACCAATACATAATTGTACAGCGTTGAAATCGAACCCACAATCACCGGTTTCCATTGTCAGAATCACTAACATCCGAATCAATAACGCTTTAATGTCCTTGAACTGTTGCCTTACTACTACCTACTTCAAAACCGCAGTTTGGTGTCATCAAGAAGTTTAATTTCACCAAGCTTAGACAAGACCATTCTGACACCCGCTTCAGAAAGTTCTAGACATCAAACAAAAGTCTAATTCTACTTTACTTCATTCGAATGTTCTTAACTTGTATCAAGATAATAAGTAACATGAGTAAGATTGTTATTTTATTTTAAATAATAATAACAAATATGTTACGAAAGATTATCAGTAAAAGTAAAACATCAATGTAATTAATTGTTTTGCCTTTTAGATATTTTAGGTATAGCGACGGCCCACATCTTTCTATATTTTTATATCTGAGCTAAGTATTAAAAACTAATACCTTCTCAGTATATATAATTATATTATAAACTGTAGTGTATATGTGAATTTATTTAAAGCCTAGAACATAATTTCTCTTGCATCATAGCTCGCTTAGAGGAATTTCACATTTGCTGGTTTAACGTAGGTACGTAGTATGTTCTTAAATTGTAAACTTTCAAATTGAATTCAGGAATTCAAGGTATGATATTCTGTAGCTACAGTTCTACCTAATGAAATCGCAAGTCAATACCTTTTTACATATAATTATAACAAAAATTAAAAATACTTCGACACTTCTAAATTGGTGAATGTTCTTATAAACTTTTTGTGATGTTGCCATTACCACCTTTTTGCTTCGCACTGCACACTGAAGGGCTAAATTCCTCCCCGACCAGCTCGACTCCTGGTAGTACACAACGGTTTGTTTCAAATGCATTTTTATGCGCGAAGCTAAATGAGCTTCCTTCGCGGGTATTTAAAGAATATATGACATAGAGTTCTTCAAACGCAACTTTACAATCTTTCTTCAAGGCAAACACAATGGTAACCTCTATGATGTTGTAAATGTGTATAGGCGACTGTGACCACTTACCATCATTTGGGCTGTCTGTCTATTTGCCATGCCATATAATACATATAAAAAAATCTTTACCGGTATAAAGTTTTTAAACATCATAAATAGTGCTATCAATTGTGACTATTAAGACTAAATTATGTATTTATTTAGATGCAACGTAAACAGTAACACGAGTAGGATTTCCACACGTTTCTTGGTAGGTTACGATCGGATGAAAGTTCCCACGTAGGTACCGCTAATTGCGCGTCCCGTCGAGCTTTTGATTATGATATTGCGATTGAGAAAAATGTGATATTCCGAATTATCTAAAAATATATGCTTACTATTACTCTAATACACGTTGTTTTTCTACTTTTTATAACTATTTAAGAAGCATAATTTATCATCCAGATTCATTTAGAGTTACTCCCGTCCACTGCTAGATATAGGGCTCTCCAATAATCTGAATCCAACGGCTGTCAGCCACTTTGCGTATATAGTCACTCCACCTAGCTGGAGAGCGTTTTACACTATGATTGCACAAGCGTGTTTCCCACTCGATAAAGTTCTGCGTATGACTTGACCAACCCACTACCGCCTCAGATTGCTAATCCTTAGAACCATTTTGCCATACATTATTTTGATACAGTTTCAACGGATCATCACCGTCATCATCTATACTTAACCGTTCCTCAAAAGAAACTATGTATACGCGTACTTGAGATTAGAGTGCGTAAAACGAGAACAAGAGAGATGTATAGATACTTTCACAGATCTGTCAATTTATATGATCCTATTTTATTGTTGATATAAAACTTATTTGGAAAAAAACCTACTTATTTGTGAAGCCGTATATAATTTCTCAAGTAGTACAAATCGACAGAAAGACAGTGGCCGGGTACTTTGTTTTATATTATGGGACAATTAATTACTATTCTTCGTAGTTTTACACGGTCCACTCATTTGTAATTCTGAAACATTTACATAAACTACAGAAATTATATACATACAATGCAACATATGAGATTAAATCTTCTAAATTAAAGCAAGTAGCACCTCATATTATTTTTTCATTGATATCACCGCAGTGTACCTACCTATAGGTTAAAAATTAATTTTACGAGATGTAGGTACCATAATTATCTTTGTGCCATAAATATAACTGATTCAAAGTAGTTACGCTTAATTCCAATTGTTGTTGTATTAGGAATTTCCAGAACTGTCAGAGGTCCCAGCTGAGCGTACAGACCTGCGCTTGCTGTATCGACCGCTTAAAAATAGGCACGCCTCTCTAATTTATCGATATAACGTTTTAAGTTGTACATATTTTTAAAATAAGAAACGTATTCCTTTTGCTAGTTTGAGTAATGCATATTTATTAACTTTCCTCGAAAACAATATATGACCAATAAGGGTTGATCATACGTAATGATTCGGAACACAGTTTCTTTCTTTTCAGTGCTTCGCCATTCTCACCTGGTAATTACTAACATGCTGACATCCACAAAGAATATATCTAATTAAACAATAAACACGAACCTTTCTAGAACCCAACTATCTGTACGCTAACATAGCAGCGAAATGTATCGATATGCGATTTGGCATATCCACGGCCATATTAGTTTTTTTATTATAAACATGTTATAGGCCAGTCCTTAATTGCATTTTTTTATAGAAAACTAATTAAGAAACGCGATTGTAGCCTTGTCTAACTATACTAAGCCTTATGGAGGTTTTTATACTACGAGTATAACATAAAAACTGGAAGATTGGCTTATAGGTACTTACTCTTATCTCTGCTAATTAATATTTATTAATTTATTTTCTTTGTAATTTTAATTGTCCGCCCCCTGACAAATTAGCTGCTCTTTAACAATTTTGATCTATCAAATAATATGAAAAAAAAACATACTGATATTCTTCAAAAAAGGCCGGATAATTTTGGATATATTTAGCGGAGAAATGTATCGATAGACAAAGTTCACCCCTAGCACAGAGGGTGTAAGTAGGCACACGCGGCGCGTCAGTATCGCGCGACGGACGCGCGGGCGGCTTGCGGCTGCTCACCGCGGCCCTCGCCGCGTTTACGTCAACGTAACACAACGTACCGCACATCGCAACCATGGGCCAGACCGCCGGTGCCGAGTGCACGCCTGACGATGATGACGACGAGCCCCGCATCCACGTCAACCCAACCGAACGGTCCCTGGTGAGTTGTGTAACAGGATATGACGTGGATGAAGTAAAAATTCTATCTCGCACTGTATCATTGTCTGTCCAAATATGAGAAGAAATTAAGCCGATAAAATGATACTCGTTCTGTTATAAGTTCAGTCTGGTGTTATATTGGCATTATTAAGATTGATGTATATACTGACGCTGTACATCTACGTTCCGAATGAAAAAAGTTATATTTGGTTGTATATTTTCTATTATTTAGGAAACGGTAGTGTCAAAAGTTTTGTTACTTTAGAATAATACAATCGGCCTGTCTCTCATTTAAATTTTCTATAAGAATTAAGATTTCAATCTACGCAGTTGTATATCGTTACAGTATCCGGTTATTGAGTTCTTTACGTGTTATTTTCTCAAGAAATTGGCCGGCAGGCTTTAAAAAGATTTCTTCAAGAAGTAGGTATTTGAAGATATTTACTTTTAGAAATTATCGCGTTGAATAAAAAACGTGTACCTATTAAATCAACTGGGAAGTTCCACGTATCGTAGTACAATTATAACATTTATATGACTATGTGTTTGTAATTAAGCTTAATTCATCTTATTTATTAAGGCCGTCTATCATTGAGTTCGTTAAATTTATCCTATGCTCAATCATACCGAGATCATCATTGCTGATACAGTTTTTGTCTGCCTACTGATGAATAAGCATTGCTATTATTGCTAGGCGGAAATACCTTAGGTAACATTTTAATTGTATCAATGCTAAATTTAGTTTAATTTGACTTTGAATACCTACTTGGCTTGGTTGAATAAATCACCAATAGTAATAATTAATTTCTATAGCGTATGTGCAATAAACATTTGTCACTTAATTTGTATGTAGTCCGATACAAATTACAATTTAAAGAAACAAAGAAGTTGAAATTGAGAAGCGTACGCGGATAAATTTCACCTGATTGCGAAAAATGCGTGTGAAGTAGTGTTGCCGATCGATAGTGGACTATCGATAGGCTATCGATATTCTATCGATAGTAGTCC